>CBVK0100135197.1:0-14494 GCA_900067695.1 Picea abies | reverse complement strand
CTCTTCCGATCTCACCGTATCCTTACATCGATAATATTAGTAACACAATGCATTTAATATATTCAAACATTATAGCAAAAATTTATTAGAAGCATGGATTTTTTTTCCCAATAATAAACATGCAACCAACCACTTTATAAAATAAATACATCGAATTAATCAATACATTTACATTAGTTTCAATAAAAATCCAAAGATACAATTATTCAATCATCTTTTTCTTACGCCCTATGGGTGTCTACATAGAAGATATCCAATTCACATTGTAATATTGTTCACCTAGTTTGGTTGTTAGAAGATGGCATGTTACGATTGGTAGGGTAACGCATCTATCCATTTTCATCAAACATTTGCTTGCGATATATTTATCCTGATAAGAGCTTGCGGAATTTTGGGACTACTAGAGTATCTTGCGTATCTGAACTTGATCTTGAATCTTGATCCTACAAAATTCAATGAACAATTATTCAATTGCACATGCATACATAACATAAATTCAATGAGATAAATGAATTATAAATAAAATATAGACATACTCCAATCGATGGGAGAGAACTTGAAGGATTTGCATTGATATGGAATGAGATGGGATCTGAAGAATTGACCATTTGATATTATAATTCCTTTTTTCATGTATTTGAGCCAAAATTGTCATCTTGGGAAGCATAGAACAATCTAACTTCAAATAGAATTTCGAATAATTTATATAAATTAATGGTGCACTTAATGATATAAAGACGCCTTGGTGCATTGTGATAAAACAAATGCACTGGTGCGTTTAATTGAGAGAAGCACCAAAAACTAACCTCTGTTATTGCCTCCGCAAAGCAAAACCTCCGCAAAATTAAATACGGATGTTTGCATTTGCATTTTGAAAATTACACTGTTTGTCAGTGCCCTAGTACTTAAACATCGCATTAGTGTGTTTCTAACTATATAGTGCACCGACTGAAGCAAGTTAGAAAAATTACGAGCGCTTACTATCAATGTGTTGAAATTTTATATAAAAAAAAAATCTATGTGTTATACGTACACACCTTACTAGTGCACTACTCACTATATAGCGCATTGGAAAAGTAAGTTACGAAGAAAAATGCGCACGTTTGTCATCAATGTGCCGAAATATACAACGAAAAAATGAGTAGGAATTTAATTTTCTGTGTTTATAAATGAAAACCCTATTCATTTTTTTGCCAAAATTTAGAAGGAAGATTTGTTATCAAAGACTTCGTAGTGGGTGGATTTTTTTTGAAGAGCCAAATTCAAAAGGGATTATTGTACGTCACATACAAATTCGCAAAGGAGAATTTTTAGGTAAATTATTTCATTCTATTAGTCATCTTAATATTTCCTCTATTTGATTGAAATAATTTTTAGTGCATTCCCAAACAAAAAAAATGCCTTCATAATTACCTTCGGTATTGGAAGCGCTAATTTCCTCACTGCTTTTTTGCTTTCCCTTTCTATATTTCACAAGGACAATTTTTTTAAGCTATTTTTTTTATAGGGTTTGTTTATTTATAGATGGGGTGTTTCCTTTCCGTTGCAATGAAACCACTCATTGCATTAGATCCCAAATTGTCCTGTTGTTGTCAGTTTTTTTTTTAAATCTCCTTCGCGATTAGCGGTGTGCTCTATACATAAGAAGAACATCGATGCATATTTTCTTGTTAACATCACTGCTTAATTTAAATTAGAAATAATATTAATTTTTTTTTCGTGGTTGGTGGTGCACATTGTACATAGATAAGCAATGGGGCACATTTTCTTATAAAGAGCACCGTTTACTTTAAAATGGAAATAATATTGTTTTTTTATATGGAAACCGCCATATCTTAAATTTGTTCATAGGTCAACGATCCCTAATAAAAAATACTCAGGAAGCCATGCTTTTCTTAATTCATAAAGCACCGACTAGATACACAAAATTGTAAAACATTTTCAATTTTGCAACAACACTGTTATAATATATTGATGTAGGAGCATCGTCAGTAAGCACACGTGGAGAGACAACTCAACGCCTTAGCGCACCTTTGAATCATTTCATAATCTTAACCGTTGGTGTTTCCTGCAAATCTTTTTTTGAAATGATCGAAAACTGAATAAGATCAAACACTTGGGAGCTGAATGATCATGAATGGTCTGGGAGTTCACTCCTAGACTTTAATGTAACAAAAATTAAGTGGTAGTTAGTTTTTTTTCTCGAGAAGATGAGTAGTCAGAGGGAAGCCTAAGAACCCTCTGAGATAAATAGAAGTGTTGTATGCCCGAATGTGGCTGTTGCAAGTTAGTAGGAGATTGTTGTGATTTAGTTGCTGTTGAGTTTTAGTTGTTGTTTTACCATAGCTGTAGCCATTTACTTTTAAATGAATATAACATAGGAAAATTGATACAATGCATGCTGTTGCTACTGTTTATAATTCCCTGTTATTTTTTTTTATGAATGAATGACTTATGTTGTTGAGTATATGAAACTGTGAAGTGTTTAGATAAGTTTCAATTGTGCTCTTCGTTGAGTTCATGCAAGGTGTACATATAGTCTGCAAGGAGTGCAAAGTGACTACTGCAAGGTGTGCACAGTCATCCACAAGAACTTAAATCTTGCGTGAGAATCTACTGCAAGGAGTTACATTGTCTGTTTTGACTCATAAGCTCAGAAGAGATAGCATGAAATTTCCATTTGCAAGGAGTGCAAAGGGAAAGCTGCAAAGCGTGCATAGTTATGTACAAGAAGCTAAGTCTTGTGCAAGAATCTCTTGCAAGGAGTGCACAAATCCGAAATTCGGCTAAGTGTCAAAGTAACCCTCTAAGGAGTCAAAGGGTTCGAGAGAGAGAGAAAGCTCAAGAGAGATAGTAGGAGAAATCTTCAAGGGAAACAGAGTTCTGAAGGTTTCATAAGTCATCGACTAAGATCTGTTCAAGAGGGAGCAGTATCATTCCGGATCATCGGATCTGGGTAAAGTACACGAGCTTTAAGTCTCTGTGTGTACACAGGAGCGAGGATTCACCGAAGTCCTGAAGAGGCTAGGGACCGTCCATCATCCATAGGGACAGGTGGCGCAATATATACAACTTCGAATGTTTGTAGACAAGGAGAGAGGGAAATCGCCGAAGAGCCGAAATAGATCTTGGCCATTGGTTGCCAGGGGGTTTATGTGTCGAAAAATCGTCATCTTCGGGTGAAATCACTCTGGGAGAAAGCAAAGACTGAGAGTTGAAACTCCCGAAGCCCGAAGAGCGAAGTGAACCACAACCGTCGATCTGTGAGGAACACGCGTCGACATATCGTCGTCTTCGGGTGAAAGCTCTTTGGGAGACAGAGAAGACTGAGAGTTGAAACTCTCGAAGCCTGAAGAGCCGAAGTGAACCACAACCATTGATCTGTGAGGGACACATGTCGACAGATCATCGTCTTTGGGTGAAATAACTCCAGGGGAAAGCGAAGAATGAGAGTTGAAACTCCCAAATCTCGAAGCCCAAAGATTGAAGTGAACCATAGTTGTTGATCTGTGAAGGACACGCATCAACAAATCATTGTCTTTGGGTGAGAGCACTCCGAGAGAAGGTGAAAAATGAGAGTTGAAACTCCCGAAGCCCGAAGAGGAGAAGTGAACCACAACTGTCGATCTCTGAGGGACACACGTCAACAGATCGCCGACTTCAGATGGAAGTATTACGAAGGAAGAAGAGTTGAGAGTTGGAACTGAAGCCTGAAGGGCGAAACCAATCGTAGCTATCGATTGGAAAGGAGGGTACACGTCGATAGATCATGGAGATATGGGATTGTGGGAGAAAGGAGGAAAAGGGTCCCTGACTGATAGTTGATCAAGGCAAAAAGAGGACATATCTCAACCATCAATCAAGAGGCAAAGCTCGAGATCACAAGATTGACGATCACGCTTAATTGTGGGGACAGAAAGTGCTCAGGTTTTAAAAATCTTGGAACGAGCCACAATTGAAACCACGATATTGCCAAAAGGACGCGTGGCAACTGCTAGTGAATTGCGGGGAGAAAAGCGGTGTGGTCTCTATAACGGGCCACAATTGAAACCACGATATTGCCAAAAGGACGCATGGCAACTGCTAGTGAATTGCGGGGAGAAAAGCGGTGTGGTCTCTATCCACTCTAGGCCAGCCCCAATCGCGTGTTTACGTGAGGACATAGCCCGAGGTCACATATAGGAAAGCGCTAACGGAAGAGGAGCTAGCGCATGAACCCTGATAGTTCAACAATGCGGAGGGAGAGGTTGCGGGTGTCATAGAACCTGCACAAAAAGACTGAAAAGGGCTTGTGTTTAATCACAAGGGAGACCATTAAGGTTTCAGAGAGCCGATTCGGCTCTGAGAATCGAAGATCCTTGACCGAGAGGTCGCGTAGCCCCAAGGGAGAATAAGGGGGTCTGCATCATATATTGGTGCATATAAATATGGTTGAAGCACCGGTGCATATACATATGGTTGACGCCCCAGTGCATATACATACCGTTGATGCCTCGATACATATTAAGTTACTATATGCACCGATATCTTATTTTGTAAAAAATATGTAATTTTTATGTCTGACGATTCCTTGTTTTTTTTTTCCAGGGACATTTTGAAAATTCCAAGGGACAATAAAGGGGAAAACCAATACATGCCGGTAGGGATGTCAAAAAAAGTGTAGAAGAAGATGGTAAAATAAATGAAGATAATTGCATCACAAGAGTAACCATACCAACTACAATGTGCATCAGAAGTATGTAATCATTTATTTATTCTTTTATGTACACCAAATTTAATTATCACGTGAAATACTGATTTTCAATTGTTTTTGTTGCATAAAAGAAAAATAAATAGAACCCAATCAACACATAAGACATGGTGACGAGGAATCAAAGGGTTGATCACAAACTTTGTGAGTATTTACGTTTTCAACCTTACTTAATATTTCATGTTTGTTGTGATATTTATATTTAAATAATTAATTTACACTTGTCCATGGATGTTTTCTAATAGGTGCTAACATACAAAGAGGATCCAACCCATGAATTGATAAACATTGGGTTAAGAATGGAGTGTGAGTATATGTTGAAGTATGAAAGTTTAATTGAACAATTTGTAAGTAGTTATGTTGTTTAACTTTCCTTGTTTTATAATTAATAAAACAACAAGAAACATTTATATTAATTATATCGACTATTCTTTGTCATGGCGTATTAAACATGCAGAAAACAAAGTATGGAATGCAACCAACATAGGATATTTTGAGAGAAGGCATGAAAAATGGATTTGAAAGAATGTGTATTGTTTATGAAAGACTTGGTCCTAAGGTATTTTTTTTAATCTGTGCAATCATGTATATTCTACTATATATAAATGTAAATATACTTATTTAATTTTTTTTTTTTTATGTTTGTAGATGGAAGATGAAGAGGAGGAACATAAAAAACAAGTCGATCAAGAGAACATTAGGTCAAATAACCAAAGTACAATATCACATACAAATGATGAAGAAATGAGGTATGCACGTAACTGAAGCGATGACAACAGTTCAAATGATGAATGACAATCAATATAATTGAATGTTACTGCAAGTTGTATGTTTTAGAATATTTGTTTTTTAAAATCAGGGATTTTGTTTAATGTACTCGACATATTGTTCAAATTGCATGAGGACATGTTACCAATAAGTTTAATAATTGCATATTGGTTGCAATTTGATTATTGTGGACCTTTACATTGTCCCTTTTGTATAACAACATGTCTCTTATTCATATATAATAAAATGTGTTTCTTATTTTATTGCATTGTCGAATGTTGTAAAATGTTGTGTAGCTGAATAATTAATATGTAGAAGATTTACATTGTTATAAATAACATAGGTGTAGTTCGTTGGATAACACATCAATGCAATCATTATATAAAAATGCAATAACAAAAATATAAAACAATGTTATTATTAAAAATATTTGATTTTGAGATGATTAATTGAAAATTTGTAAAAAAAACAATTAATTAAAATATATACATATTAGTTCACTGTATACTTATGAACTCACTAGACAATGCGTGCCATAATATAGAAACAATGTATTTTGAGGTGTTATCCGCACTGGTGCCCATTAATTATAATAACGCACCAACATGAACTATTAATAAAAAACACCATTTCGTAAATGACATAACGTACAATAATATTCAACGTTTCAAAATTTTACGGTGCTCATGTTTAAAATATACATTGGGTCACTAAATATATTGTATGCATAGGTGCTTTACTTTTATTATACACAGTGGGGCTCTAAATATAATGTATACACCAATGCTTTTAATATAATATACACACTAGATCTTAGTAAAATAATGGTGCCAACATCTCACATCGAATATTCAAAATTTCACTAACTTTCAATGCACTTGGTAATACAAACACCAATACATACTAATTATACAAGCATCGGGCCACACACTTTATTAAACGCATCGAGGCTCAGGATAACTTATACACATCGGGGAACAATATAACTTACACGCACCGGGGTGTACATAAACTAAGAAGCATCAATGCTTCATACGCAAACAATGCAGAACCGATGTGTAGAAATTATAAGAGCATCAATGCTTTGCATAGAACAAAAAAGGAGAATTGATGCGTAATAATTATACACACACTAGTGCATTTGTATTAGATGAACGCATCGGGGTGGGTTGGTTAAGAGTGCATTGGTGCATTTTGACAACAAAAGCATAAAAAAAAAAGCTCCACTACAATCTCCACCCGCCCAATTTTTTATAGTTATATGGAACATCCATTAAAACCTCCATAGTCAATAGAGGAGGTTGTAGCAAAGGTTTTTTTTTTTTAAATTTTGTGTAACAACCCTAGTAGAATATATGTTTAGAGAATTATTAAGTAAAAATTAATTAGGGGATTAATTGTCTTAACATGGTATTAATTAAACAAGATTGGTATAATGATACTAATTAAATATTTATTAATTAGTTAATTGTTATAATTTTAATTAATTAATTAATTAAATTAATTACCTACCACATTGAATGAACAGGGTAATAAATTTAAAAGAGTTAATAAATTATATTGTTAAAAAAAAGGGTTACGTATACGGAAGGGATAAGGGGCATTAATAAACGGATAGGGAACATTAATAAATTGGATAAGGGGCATTAAATATGTGGATAAGGGAATGAATGCGGGGATAAGGAAATAAATGAGGAGAAAGGGCGGTGAAGGAGGATATGAGGGGGAGTAGGTTACGAAGCAAGGGATCATTTTTTTTTCTACGGGGAAGATTTTTGGAGGGTTCTCTGGGATTGTGCAGGGGAGTTTTGAGTTCTGTAGTCGGGAAGGGTTAGTACAGGGGCACCGATTTGCTGGGGGTTTTGGGCATGGGGGCTAGGATATCCATATGGTATACTGGAGCTAAGTAGTTGTCCTAGTTGACAGGGTGGAAACTCGGTTTTGGGTAGAGTTGGTCCGTGGATTCAAGCTGGGCAAGGCAGCAACAGGAAGGTCAGCAAGACAAGCATAAAACAAAGGGTTAGCATCAGACCCATGTATGTTAATTTATGTATTTGTTTTATGAAATTTAAGGAATATGATGTGTTATGAGGCTGTCCGTAAGCTAATATGTTTAGCTCAATAAATTTATATGTTCTGGTGATTAATCTATTTGTGCAATTAAATTATTTATATCAAATTTTTATTTCAAGTCCCTACACATGGTATCAGAGCGCCTCGTTCACAATCTGGAGCCTTAAGGGCCAAGTTCCCAGCTCCAATTCCAGCTCCGCCTAACCTGCAAACCAAACACAGAAATTTTAACACAAATATAAATATAAATGAAATGCATATTGAAAATGTAAAAACAAATTTACCAAAGTAAAACAAGTGAAATATGAATACTACTAGGGTTGTTACAATCATGAGTCAGTACCGGGATTTCGATAAAAATGCTCCATAATACTGTATCACTTCCTGCCTATAAACAAAGCAGGCGTAGTTTCAGTTGCAGTTAGGAAAAACACATCTTTCTACACTTCAAGCAATGGCTCTGTGTTCAATATAACTCATAATTCCTAATTTCTCACAAAACTGTGCTCTGATGATATTGAGAGGGTACCACAGCTTTAGACGGTAGAGATAGGGTAAGGTATAACTCAATGAAGTTGCACAGCATGGAATTGTTGTTAACAATTCTATATAGAATAGATAAAGAAATACAAATATTGAAACTATTGTCTTTGGTATATTTAACTATAGAATTAGATCATCAAATGTACCAATGCAATAATACAAACAAGCATATAGCACTGTTTGAAAACCTGACCTTAAAATCTTCAAAATTTTCAGGTCCTCCTAAGACCTCGGCACCAGCAGGTTAAATATTAGCTTAAAATCACCTAATAGCCAAACTCTTCGCCTATTTACTGACCAGATTAGCTCACGATCCTAAAATTTCCTCGCGACCACTTCAAACTCCGCATCTAAGTTTCCAAGAGGGCGTATCGGAGTGGCTAAAACATTAGAAAGAAGAATTGGTCCCAATCCTGCCTGAGGCTTTAAAAAATAAAAAATAATTTGCGTGGACGATCACGAAATTATGTAAAAATCTTCCTCCCGTGAATAATCTTAAAACCTTAGTTACTTTATCACTAACTGGATAAAATCTTCGACACTTCAAGTTGCGAGAAAAATAGAAAGCAAAAAAAATAAAAATCTTAGTCATAAAGGACTCTTTCACTTATGCACGGCCTCCTGAGGCTCCAGAATATAAACACAAACACACACCTTAATAAAAATAACCACGACTTCATACAAATAATACTAAAGAACTATTCACTTCAAGAGAAAATGTTACAAACGGTTTTAATTTCAGATAAAATTTACTTACAGATTCGATTCTTGAACTTCAAAGAGCTATTAGCTTCAAGAATCTGCTCACATTCGACAACTATTATCACTATTTAAATAAAACCTCTAATCACTACACTCTTTAAAAGCCAGAAAATTTCAGTAAGCTTACTTCAGAAACTGATACCTCGCACTCAACGGTGCCAAATCCACAAGTAAGCACTTACCACAAGTCATACACAAAGCACCAAAGCCCAACGATCAAATGCCAAGCCACCGAAGAAAAATCTTAATGCACAATGCGTCTCTACACTCGCAGAACCACAGCCGAACGTCTTGAAGCACGTATCTGTGACCTGGCCGGTTTCTACGTCCACTACAGCTAAGCATATATTATCCAGAGCTTAGATCCTTTCAAAAGAGAGGGTCGATCAGTGTTGAACCCATGACCTCCGCATAATCGTCCACCCATTTAATTATTATTATAACCTTCTAAAAGAGCAGGTCAAAATAACGCAACCTCTCTTATGTCTTCCAGCGCACACACAGCCTCTCAGGCTTAACCAGGAGACCAGAACAACACCGAGCTGAAACCGGGGTCTGGAACAAGGGCACATCATCTCTTCAGAAGGTTTGATCACTAAATCCTGCATATCGCTCTCTGACCAAATATCATAATCATGGTAATTCGAAACAGATCTGAGCACCATTTAGCTTGCCAATCCAGGCGTTTGAGACCCGCTAGAAGCGCAAATATGAAATCTCCAACGCATAATACTCATAAGCCATGACCAGACCAACACCAGCGCACATGAGTCCATGAAGAGGAGTCTCGAAAGGGATGAGCACCTGGGGGAGGGGGCACGTGGGCCTCATGCGAGGACCCACGATGCCGATTCCTTATATGTATAGTATTTCACGAGTATTTTTTTTATTTTAATTGTAATAAATTAATTGTTTTAATTTTTTTTTTTTAAATAAATATTCAAGAATTATTTGTTTTTTTAATTTTAAATTCTTAAGTAAATTGTTTTAAATTAGTTTAAAATTTAATTAATTTAATTTAATTAGGTCTTTACACATGTTAATTTAACCAAATTAATTAGGTATTTTGTCTTTTTTTTTAATGAGTAAAACATTTTATTTTATTTTTGAATTATTTCACTTAATTAAAGGGTTTTGAACCTGTGACCCCCACCAAGTGATGCACCTTAAGAAGAGAAATAACACAAATGCGCCACACATATCACTTTTACAAATAAATTCACATATAAATAGTTTAATTATCAATAATAGCAAGGTACTATCCTGAAGAATAATCTCCGATTATCCAAGCGTCAGGCTCATGAGACCTTACACACAACTCATCGAGCCAAGCGCCAAGTCCCTCCACTCCATTCCACTAGTCAAGTCAACGTTAATTCTCAATGCGGCATTTGACAACGTCAACGCTACACGCCAAGGAAAAGCTCCTGAGTCGAGCATCGGAGGATATTTAGTCGTAAGTGAAAAGTTAAAAGGACTTAGATTGGGATAGGCGGGAAGGAGGTGACATATGCACTAGGAGGGTAAGCATAGGAATTGGCAAGTATGGTGCAAGGCTAGCAAAGCTACAGGGCAAGGGAACCAATAGTTTTTTTTTCATAGGGGCGAATAAATCAATCTTAGATGCTTAATCCTAACCCTAACCTAGCCAATCCCCCTAAAGGAGTAATGTCTGTTTACAGACAAGTAAAGTAAACTTACGCCTAACCCTGTTTCTAGTTTGAGTAGCACCAATTTGAAACATCCTGGAACTCACCTTGACAACTTTGGGGTGATGTAGGTTAAAGCATATAGGATGGTTAGGACTCGAAGGAGTCGAGGCAGGGGAGCATCGTCGCAAGCACCGCCAACATCGCCAATGCCACCACCACCATCGCCTGAACTAGCTCTCATACTGCGCTCGTTGGAAGCCATTAATGATACTTTGAAGGGGTGACAATCGGCAGGGACTGAAGTGGAACCCCCACCATCTGGGATGGGTAATCGAGAAGCATTAAGGGATTCGGGGGGAGGACCTCCACCCGAAGACATCACACGAGAATTGCAGAAGATGAAACTTCCAGAGTTTGCTGGGGGTCGTGCCAGTGAACGCGCGGAAACATGGTTGGAAGGCATGACACATGGTTGGAAGGCATGACAAGGTGTTTTTCCTTAAGGGACTATGCGTCCAACTCAAAGGCAAAGATCACAATTTTTCAGTTAAGAGATAGCGCCTTGAATTGGTGGGGCAACCTGGAAAGACAACTGCACCTTACCCTAGACACAGTATCTTGGGAACTTTTCGAGGAGAGGTTTCGAAGGAAATATCTACCAGCATACTACGAGGAACAACAGGTAGGGGAGTTTCATGCCTTAGTACAAGGAAATAGAACTATAGAAGAATATGAGATCAGATTTATGGAACTGGTCAAATATGTTTCGTATATGGATAATGATCAATGATAGGTAGAGCGCTTTGTCTATGGATTGAACCCTAAGATAAGAGCTATGGTGCGGATGTGGAAACCATCTTCAGTAATGGAGGCGGTGGAAAATGCGCGTTATGTGGAAGAACAGATGAACTTAACCAGGGGTACAAGACCAACATTTCCGCATCGTCCTGGATTTGTAGGGAAGGCCCCGAGGACATTTCCTAGGGGAGAGGGCATAAGGCCACCACCATATGGTAACAGAGTCGCTCCAAGGACAGTAGCCACAGGGATTTCAATGGCAGCGAGTGCAGCATCTCGTTCATCGCCAATGGCGCAGACAAGTCCACGACCATCTCAGGGAACAGTGAGCAGGGGTAGGGGTTCCAGGGGAAGGAACTCATTTCAGAGACAGTTACATAATAGTGCAAAGGTTCAATCTCGTGTTACCTATTGGGGGTGCGGAGGACCCCATTACGAACGTGACTGCCTAGAGTTACAATCAGGGTTCATGCATAGATAAGGAAAGGCACCGATGGGGAGAGCAAGTAGCAGCCACCAAATTTATGCAGCGGTTAATAATCGCCAGGCCGAACATCAATCCATGGTGGTGGAGTCATCAGGTACGCTAAATCATATCAATGTCAAGATTTTGTTTGATTCTGGTGCGACATATAGTTTCATTTCACCATCTGCATTAGAAAAGAGTGGGTTGGCAGCCTACGAGCATGATGACTTTAAACAAGTCGAGATGGCTTCGGGGGAAAAACAAGCGATAGGACCTAGTGTCGATAATTGTATAGTAGAACTAGGAGTGTGTACTACCAGGTTGAAGGTATACGTCACTGCTCTCAGGGCATATGACCTAATCATTGGAATGGATTGGTTAGCAGCTCATTGAGCTTTGGTAGATTGTTTCACAAAGAGGGTGCTTTGTGTCGACGATGAAGGAAGACCAGTAGAGATCCAAGGTGTTCAGAGAAAAGTGTCGTTACACTTTATATCAACTATGAAGGTTAAGCGATGCTTGAGGTAAGGGTGTCGACTTTATGTAGTGGAAGCAGTGAATGAAAGGAAGGGACCCTCATTGGATCAGTACCCGGTATTGTCAGAATTTCAGGATGTTTTTCGGAACGAGTTACCAGGGTTACGTCCTGAGAGGGAGCTTGATTTTACTATTGAGCTAAAACCTGGTGCAGAACCAATCTCCAAGACTCTGTATCAGATGACAGCGTCGGAACTTTGTGAATTGCAAATGCAATTGAAAGAGTTACTAGACTTAGGGCTAATAAGGCCCAGTGTTTCACCCTGGGGCACGTCGGTAATTTTTGTAAAGAAGAAGGACAGATCCTTACGACTGTGTATAGACTACAGGGACTTGAACCGTGCTACAGTGAAAAATAGGTACCCAATGCCGCGAATAGATGACCTTTTCGATCAGATGAAAGGAGCAACGGTATTCTCAAAGATTGATTTGCGATCAGGGTATCATCAGTTAAGGATTAAGGAAGGTGATATCCCAAAAACTGCCTTTCGAACTCGGTTTGGACATTATGAGTTTGTTGTAGTACCTTTCGGATTGACCAATGCACTAGCAGTATTCATGAGCCTCATGAATGACATATTTCAGAAGTACTTAGACCGTTTTGTACAAGTCTTTCTAGACGACATCCTCATCTATTCCAAGAATGAAAGAGAACATGAGGAACACTTACGAATAGTGTTGTCCTGCCTTAGAGAGAACAAATTGTATGGGAAGCTGTCGAAGTGTTCCTTCTTCCAGAAAGAGATCCACTATTTAGGTCATATCATTTCCGGTGAAGGAATCTCTGTGGACCCAGAAAAGGTAAAGGCCATTATGGAATGGCCAGTGCCGAAAAATTCCCATGAGGTGAGAAGCTTCATAGGGCTAGCAGGTTATTATCGGAGCTTTGTGGAATGATTCTCAAAAATAGCGAAACCCATCACCACTTTGCAACGCAAGGGGGTCAGGTATGAATGGATAGAAGAATGTGATAGTGCATTCATTGAGCTTAAGAGGTTACTAACCAGTGCGCCAATTCTACGAGTGCCGGATATGGAAAAGGACTTCACAGTCTACACGGATGCCTCGAAGCAAGGGTTGGGGGCCGTGCTAATGCAGGATGGAGGAGTGATAGCCTATGCGTCAAGGAAGTTGAAGAAACACAAAGAGTTATACGCGACTCATGATTTAGAGTTAGTAGCTGTAATGCTAGCTCTGAAAATTTGGAGGCACTATCTTGTGGGGTGAAACTTTGAGCTCAAAACGGACCATCAAAGTTTAAAACATCTCTTCACTCAAAGATATCTGAATGCCAGGCAAAGGTGATGGAGTGAGTTTATGAGTGAGTACGATTTTGGTATTTCGTACATCAAGGGAAAAGAAAATGTGGTTGCAGATGCCTTGAGTAGGAGACCACGTATCTTCTCCTTGGTAACCTTAAAGGTCAATCTGAGGGAACATGTGTTGACACAACTCCAACGAGATAGTTGGTATTTAAAGGTTACTTCAAACCTCCAGAGTGGGAGGCAGTTAGATCCAAAGTATGAAGGATATAGTCTGGAAACAGACGGACTGTTAAGATATCGAGGAAGGATGTACATCCCTGAGAATGGGGATATTCGAAGCATCATACTGAAGGAAGCCCATAGAGCACTTTATTGTGCGCATCCGGGTGTGAAGAAGATGTATGCAGATATGAGGAAGCTCTTCTTCTGGGTAGGCATGAAGCGCGATGTAGTCCATTTCGTCGCCAAATGCTTGGAGTGTCAATAAGTGAAAGCCGACCACCATCACCCGACAGGCCTCCTACAACCACATGATGTTCCTATGTCCAAGTGGGAAGTCATCTCTATGGATTTTGTTGTGGGGTTGCTGCTCACATCTCATAGACACAATGCCATTCTTGTGATAGTGGATAAGTTAACCAAGAGTGCTCATTTTATTCCGGTTAGAGACACTTACGATGTCACTGATGTGGCACATGTGTTTGTAAGTGAGGTTATCCGTTTGCACGGGATACCTAAGAAGATCATTTCAGATAGGGACTCCAGATTCACTTCTAGGTTTTGGACAAGTTTACAGTCAGCGTTGGGGACTCAGTTGAATTTAAGCACAACTTATCATCCTAAAACAGATGGGAAAACTGAGAGAGTAAATCAAGTCATG
>CBVK0100135196.1:0-14494 GCA_900067695.1 Picea abies | reverse complement strand
AGTCTGTCATGTGAAATCTCTCAAGGAGATCTCGTGCATACTTGGCCTGAGATAGTTTGATGCCTAATGCATCCTGACTGATCTCGAGTCCAAGGAAAAAGTGTAGTAGACCCATTTCCATCATCAAAAACCCGTCATGTAGAATCCTCTTGACTGCAGCAATCACTGAAGTTGAGCAACCAGTGATCAACAAATAATCGACATACAGAACTAAAAGTAGAAGTGAATCAACCATCATGAGCATGTATAAATTCAGGTCTGATTTACAATGTACAAAGTTCTGTGACAATTGGTAGGAGTCCATCTTGTCATACCATACCCTCAAAGCCTGCTTGAGGCCATAAAGTAACTTCTTCAGTCGACAAACCAAATATGAGTCCTGCATAAATCCATGGGGCTTCTCCATGTAGATATCCTTAGAGAGATCACCATGAAGAAACGTATTCTTCACGTCCATCTAATGGAATTCCCATCCCTTGGTTTCCACAATGGTAAGGGCCAATCAAATGGAATCCATATTCACTACTGGAGAGAAGGTCTCATCATAGTCAATGTCATTAACCTGTTGAAAGCCTTTGGCGACAATCCTAGCATTGTATCTCTTGATCTGTCCATCCGCTACGCTCTTGGTCCTATAGACCCATCTTCATATAATAAGATTCCTCCCATAAGGAAGGGGAACTAGATCCCAAGTCTGGTTCTCGAGGAAGGAGTTGTACTCCTCCTACATGGAAGATTCCCAAAAGGGATTTCCAGTAGCCTCTCCATAAGACTGTGGATCTAAAGACTGAACCAAGAAAGGATGCCTGGAAGGCAATGGTTCAGTGACAGTGAGTTCAACAGGAGGCTCCTCGAAAATAGATCGAGTCCTCCTAGTATCGACTAGATCACCTACGAGATCCCCTGCATCCTAAAGAGTAGTTTGTGCCCACTTGGGCCTCTGCTCTGGCTTTGCAATTGCATCTGGATTCTCTTACTTTGCATATGACTATACTGACTCTAAATATGACTCTGAATCCTATGAGTCCTCTGAATCATAACTCTCATCTGAATAAGAGTCGGCATGTCCATGATCATCATCTCAGACAGGTGGAAGAGTGAAGGTGTCTGGATGTGGTTGTTGAGTTACATGCGAGACACTTTCCTCAAATTGGACACTATGCTCAATGATGAGCCAGTCTAAGGAAATATCAATAAGTCGATATTCCTTCACACCATTAGGGTATCCAAAAAAAATGAACTCAATGCTATGTGGATCAAGTGCCTTCCTCTTTTCAGAGTGAATCTGGGCCCATGTGCGTGAAACAAAAATGTGAAGGTGGGCCACTTCTGGTTTGAGGCCGCTCCAAGCCTCGTAGGGGGTCTTATCCTTCAAAGATCTATAAGGAGATATGTTTTGGATGTATGTTTCATAGTTAAGTACTTCGGCCCATAGTCTCTGTGGTAGTGACTTTGCATGCAATATGCAAGATGCCATCTCCTTTACAGATCAGTTTTTTCCTCTCAACAACTCCATTTGTCTGCAGAGCATAGGGAACTAAATGTTGCATTTGAATCCCTACCTCATGGTAAAGATTATGGTTCTCATGATTTGCATACTCTCCCCCATTATCAGCTCCGAGGACTTTGATCTTCTTTCTAGACTGTGTCTCAACCAAGGCTTTGAAATCTTTGAGGTGTTGAAAGACCTCAGATTTTTGCCTGAGAAAGTAGATCCAAGTAAAATGTGAGAAATCATAAAAAAAAATGAGAACAAACCTCCCTTTGCTGATGGATGGATGTGGAAAAGGACCCATAAGGTCACTGTGGATCAGATCTAAAGGTGTGGAAGCTCGCTGAGACTTTCCTTTGTCGAATTTCTCTTGAGGGTGTTTCCCGAGAACACATCCCTCGCATACTCCCCTTGAGAAATGGATTTCTGGTATACCATCAACTAATCTATGCTTGCTAAGATATTGCATGTATCTAAAATTCAGATGTCCAAACATTTCATGCCATATCCTACTACTTTCATCAAGATGAGTACGTAGTAAAGCAGAATCAGGTTCAATGAATTTAGAAAATGTATACAATCTAGACTGATGATTTACCTCACTGGTAGCAACCCTGGAGCTGGTTTGCATGTTGTAGATGTCCATAGCATTTGGTGTGAATATGACTTTCTTTCCAGTGCCAAAATTCATCATCTGATACATGGAGAGAAGGTTGACAAAAAGCTTGGGAACATGCAACATATTTTCGAAACTTCCGTTAGTGAGTTCAATCCTTCCTTTGCCGGTGACTTCAACAGATGAGTTGTCCCCCGTCAGAATGGGAGGACCTTTCCATGCATCCAAATAAGAATATACTTCTTATGAGGTATCCATGTGATGTGATGCTCCTGAATATACGATCCAAGCATTAGGGGAGGAGTTGATGGCAATCAAGGCATGGCTAGATTTGCCTTTCTTGGAATTCAGATCTTCTGGCTTCTTCTTCTTTGCACCCTTGGGGATGCAATCTCTAAGGTTGTTTTTCTAAAGTATTTGAGACATCTGATATATTTTTTTTTTCATGGATCTGGATTCCGAATGGAATCCTTTGTGACAATATGTGCATTTCTCTCATTTTCTTCCCTTTTCTCCTTTGGATCTGAAGGCATCGATGAAGGGTTTTGTGTACCCTTCCTTCTTCGTATGTGCATGAGATTTTCACTTATATTTATCTTTAGATTTCTGATATTTGTGGCTTCCATCATGCACAGTGAGTGCATGCACCCTTGGGCCTTTGATTTTTCCCATTTTGATGAGATTGGTTTTCTCTTGTGTCAAGGATTCGATAAAGTCCTCAAGAGAAGGCATATTCCAGGTGGCTCCAGAGGCGAATATGACGGTATGGAATTTAGATACCACTAAAAATAATTTAGGAACAATCTTGGAGAGAATGGTGAGAACCGTTTGTTTCTCCTTCATTGGTTTATCAACCCTGCAAGCTTTGAGTTACGACGGTAAATCATTGAATTTTGTAAAACAATGTTGGATATTTTCGAATATTTTTGGATCCATTGTGAGTAGCTCCACCTCTAGCATGTGTCCCCTCATCTCATACTATTTTCCAAAGAGACCTTCCAATATTTTCCAGGCTTCTTTGGGAGTCTTACAGGAAGATATGTGAAAAAGGAAATTAGGAGAAATAAGACTACAAATTGTTCTGAGTGCCTCATCCATGCGATTTAAGTACTTGGATTTTTCTATGGATGATGTTGGCTTTGTATGTGTATTCATGGTTAACCTGTACAACCCTCTATATCAGAGATGTATGGCTATTTTCTCCTTCCATGCAAAATAGTTGTAAGGTGTAAGAATGAATTCTTTTTGGAATTCCATCTTTCCACTGTCTTCAATCTTTTGTACCTGCAAACAATTTTGGTGTATATTTTTCTTACCAGTCCATCAGATCTAATAACATGTAAATGTGTTGAAACTACACAAAATAGATCTATCTAAACAATAATACACACATTTGCAGACAGAATTGGAGAAAGAATAAGAAGGAGAGAAAGAATGGAAGAATTCTCATTAACCGTTATGAATAATGAATACTTTACACATGATATACTCTGTATATCTTAATGATTTCAAATTGAGGTGAAACAATGCGCCATAGTGGTGGTCTAGAGTGATATTTACACACACCAGCAATTACAGGAGTGAAGTTCCATCTATTCTAGTATCTCAGGCAGTTATGGGAGTGAATTGCCACCTAGTTGAGTTAACTAGTCAACTAGTCTTCAGTTAACTGACTGAACATAGAGTAGTGAGGAGTTAACTCAGGAAATCAAGGATAATGCACCACTATGGTGATGATACCAAGGAACGGTCGAATTATGATGGTGATTATCCCAATGTTTTATGGTGATGATCCCAATGTTGCATGGTGATGATCCCAATGCAACATCTAAACTCAACTCAACTAGTCAAACTGAAGTGTCAACTGAAAGAGAATATTCTCCAGTTGGAATATTCTCCCCTAAAATATAGGACACTGGATAATGACTAATTATGAATAATAAACAAGGAATAAACTTAGGAAAAATAAATCCTAGGTGTGTGTGAAGTAACTCTAACAACACAAACCAAGAAAACAGATAATAATGAAGCACAAGCTACAACCAAAGAAAGCGAAAAAGAAACTAAAGGTTTTAGTTTAGAAAATGAAATAAATAAAATTAAAATCCCCATGCCTCTGGTTGAGCTCGCTAAGAATCCAATTTATAAAAAGCAAATTGCTAAAATGATTAATTTTTTCGATGCCGAATGTTATGCAGATGTAATAAATTTACAAGATGAAAAGCCTACGATTATGTTTGGCCTACACATTGAAAATGCTAAGGATTATGTAGCTCATTTTTATATTACCTTAACTATGCATGATCATTTACTTCATAATTTCATGTTATATTTTGGGGCCTCTCACAACTTAATGCCTAAAGTTATCATGGAAAAGTTGGGCCTTGAAATCATTAGACCTTATCGGGACTTATATTCTTTTGATTCCAGAAAGGTTAAGTGTCTGGGCATGATCAAAGATCTGGTAGTGAATATTGCACAGATTCTTGTAAAGAGTATTCTTATGGATGTAGTCATTGTTGACATCCCTGTCAAGTATGGCATGCTTTTATCCAAGTCTTGGGGTGCAAAACTTGGTGGATCACTTCAAATGGACATCACATACACTGCGATCCCAATTTTTGGTGGACAATTTACTCAACTATACAAAGAGACTAGACTGGCATATACTGTAAGTGACCCTCAAAACCCAAACAACTATCCAGTCTATGCTGTTGATGAGGATCTAGGAAATTGTATTTTATCATTAGACACTGATTTTGATGACTGTATAGAAGAGGAAAACATAAAAATAGAAAAAACACAGAAAAGTGTAAATAACAGAGGAGGAGTATGGAAAATGTTTTTTTATGGCACTTCATCCTACGAAGAGGCAAGGGTAGGAGTGTTATTTGTTGCACATGGATATGAATATGTAATTCCCTTTTCATATAGGTTACCGTGGGAAATCCATTATACTAATAATGTATTTGAGTACGAAGCTCTGGTCTTCAGATTGGAGGCTACTAGGAAACAAAAAATTGAAAATGTAATAGTTTATGGTGATGCAGAACTTATTGTAAAACAAATAATGCAGCAATATCAAGAAAAACATCCAAGGCTAAGTTCATATAGAAATTGTGCCTTGGATCTGATTGAGAATTTCTTCTCGTCATTTAACATTCATAACATTCCCAGAATGGAAAATCAACAGGCAAACTCCTTGGCCAAAGATGCTACGAATTTTATGCCTCCTACTATCCTAAAACTAAATTATCATATAGAAATGAGGAAAAAACCTTCAATACCAAATAATGTGAAACACTGGAAGATATTTGAAGATGACGAGCAGATTAAAAAATTTCTAGAAATGGTCGATGAATTCTCCGAGACTCATATAGATATAGAGAACCAGAATGATCTTATCTAGATCATGCAAGAAGGTGAAGAGCCTAAAACATTCCAAGATAAGATCATGAATCATTGAATGCTTGTACTTAAGAACAATCAGATCCATAGAGGACTGATACCCTTAGAGAGGTTATTTGACAAAGATGACATACCCTTGAAATGTACCCTATGAACTTAAGCCGAGAAGGTTGAAGACTGTGACATAGGAACTAAAGAAGAACTTAAGATAGTCAAGTTATCTAAATACCTTCTAGTTCAGGAGAAAAACAAATATGTCAAATTTATTAAACAATACAAAGATGTATTTGCCTGTTCCTATGATGATTTAAAAACTTATGATACCTCTGTGATTGAACATAAGATTCCTTTGAAATAGGGTATCAAACCTTTTAGACAAAATCTGAGTCAGATAAATCCTATCCTCTTACCTGTAATAGAAAGAGAAGTCAAGAAGCTTCTTGACGCAAAGATTATTGTCCCACTTAGGTATTTTGAATGGGTATCAAATCTGGTACCCGTCAGAAAGAAAAGTGGAGAAATTAGGCTTTTTGTGGATTTCATAAATTTAAACCAGTCATCCTTGAAAGATAACTACCCACTGCCAAAAATGGATCATGTCCTGGAAAAATTAGTTGGAGAAAACAGAATGTTGATGATCGATGGCTTCTCAAGTTATAACCAAATTGTTGTCCATGAAGATGATAAAGAAAAAACGTCATTCACTACTCCGTGGGGAAATTTCATGTATGATAAAATGTCATTTGGTTTGATGAATGTAGGGGACACCTTCCAAAGAGAAATGGATATAGCTTTCATCAGTGAGAGAGATAAGTTTGTCGTTATTTACTTAGATGATCTAACAGTCTTCTCAAATTCTGATGCAGAACATCTGTTTCATCTCAAACAAACTTTTGAGAAATGTTGAAAATTTGGTTTGTCTCTAAACCATAAAAAGTCTCATTTTTTTATGCAAGAAGGAATACTTCTAGGTCATATGGTTTCGAAATATGGAATAAAGGTTGATCCCAAGAGAATTGAGGCTATTGACACAATAAACATTCCTAAAAATAAAAAAGAAATCTAGTCTTTTTTAGGTAAAATAATTTTTTTGAGAAGGTTTATCCCTAACTTTGCTGAAATTGTCAAATTAATCACAGATATGCTAAAGAAACACAATGAAATCAAATGGAATTCCGAAGCTAAATAATCATTCAAGGAAGTTAAGAAAGTTTTAAGTGAAGCTCCAGTATTAGCTAGTCCTCACTATAATAAGGAATTCCTGATCTTTTCTTTTGCATCAGAACATACTATCACAACAGTACTTCTCCAAAAGAATGAAAAATGTTTCGAGCAGTCGATTACGTTTTTCAATAAAAGTCTTAGAGACACCAAATTAAGATACAATATACTAGAATATGAAGCCTACGCTGTGGTGAAAGATCTCAAATCTTTCAAGACATATGTACCGCACTCCAGAATAATTGCTTATGTGCCAACAAGCTCTTTTAAAGATATATTGGTACAGTTGGATAGTGATGGTAGAAGAGGTTGGTGGTTAGCCAAAATTTAGGAATTCGATCTAGAAGTAAAACTGACCAAGTTGGTCAAAGTTCATGGTTTGGTGAAGATATTAGCAAAGTTGAATTTCATAGAACTTGGGATAAATCATCTGGATTGACATGGACCTGTTCCATACATAAGAGAACTTGACAATTAAACCCCTAGAGTCCATATCAAGGATAAATTTTCTTCCTATGACTAGTATCGCGATATCATTTCATATCTCCTTACCCTTCAGTGTCCAAGTGATATGACTCCATCAAAAGCAATAATGTTGAAACTACACGTAGTTAAATGTTGTATCATCAAAGGACAACTATATTGGAAAGATCCTCTAGGTTTCTTTCAACGTTGTCTAACGAAATCTAATATAGAGGATGTCATAAATGAATTTCCCAAATTAGTGTGTGGAGGAGATCATGCTTGGAGGGCCACGACCTACAATATTCTAAGAGCTGGATATTATTGGCCAAAGATATTTACCGATGTCAATGCTAAAGTCAGAGCCTACAACCCTTTCCAACTGTTCTCTGGCAAGCAAAATATCCCTGCATTACCTTTGGTCCCAGTCAAGACAGAGACTCCTTTTCAACAATGGGGCCTAGACTTCATAGGATAAATCCACCCATAGTCAAGCACCCAATATAAGTGGATTTTAACTTCTATCGATTATTTTACAAAATGGGTGGAGGCCATTCCAACTCAGAATGCCACAAATTCGTTAGTTATAAACTTTTTGGAAGAGAACATCCTATCCAGATTTTGTTTCCCCCAAAAAATAGTTATGGACAACACCCAAGCATTCAAATCTATGGAAATGATAAGTTTTTGTCAAAAATACAAATGGTTTATACCACCGACATTGTCCTCCCTATTAATCTATCTCTTCCAGTAATAAATTTGTGGCAAGACACGAATGAAGATCCAAATGATGTAATGAGGAGGATAAACCAAATAATCAAAGTCCAACAAAACAAGACCAAAGTCGATGTCAGACTTCAAAAATACCAAGATAATATGAAATCCCTTTTCGAAAAAAAAGAGAAAGACGGGGAATTTCTTCCTGGTGATTTAGTTTTGAAATGGGATGTCAGGAAAGAAGATCTAGGTAAACATGATAAGTTTGATCACCTCTAGTTCAGACCGTTGAGGATTGCATCTACAAAGGGTAAGAATTCATTCCTACCAAAGAATCTCGACGAGAAAGTTTTTGACACCCCTATAAACGGGTGTTATCTAAAACATTTCATGCAATAAAAATGTTTCATAGTACCATTGTATATAGCGGTTTGGTTTCTGTTTACTTTTGCAACTTTATTTTCCTTCATAGGATACCTGAATTTTACTTTTTATAAACCTAGTTTTATTTAATACTCCGAAAAGAAAAAATTAACATGTATGTACTGTATATCATTTCTATTTTGCCAAAATCTTTGATTGTTTCTTTTTGCAGGACATTTATCATCAAATGAGGAATAAGGAGATATCGGAATTCAATGCTCAGTTTTTAGAATAAGTTTTTTTCTCTCAAACAGGTGATGAATTAAATTGTTTAGGTTGCAAATATAAATGAAATCCAAGGTATGAACTTCTATGCTTATTTTTCAATCCAAAATGCTAAAATAAATCTCATCAAATCTTAACATAATTCTACTCATGTAAAAACGATCACCTAATCAAAGATCGGAAAAGTATAGATCTGAAAACCTCCAAATAAAAAGAGAATGAGATAAAAATAGAAAGAAGAGAAGTTGGTAATTGAAAAGTGGACTGTGTGGAAGTGAGATTCTTTTATGCCAAACCCCCTCATCCCTCATTCTATTTCACTTTTCCTATCTCTGATATTTTACTTTATTTTGATTTTCACGACCTATCCTTAAATCTTCATAGAAAGAAAAGATTTCTCCCTGACTTTGAAAACTTAAAAACATATCTTTAAAACAAGACTAGGCGAAAATATTTATGTTCTTTTGATTCCAACTTAAAGAAAGTATGTCTAGGCTAATCTTGATAACTTTATCTCTTCTATCATATTTTTACTGATAAACCTGCTCAAGGAAAATCCATGGAAAATAAAAGTCCCCAATAAAATATTCCCTATAGAAAAAGATGTATTGAAGATCGAGAGAGATCTAGCTCAGAGTACAATAAAAAATTGTTGACAGGCCTTCATTGTCAAATCTTAAGTAGATATCATCCCTGTATGACACATACAAGTTTATTTCCCCCACTTCAAAAATATATAAAACATATAATATAGATGGTGAAAGGAAATTTATAAATTGATTGCCCCCATCTAGTCCAAGACAAATGGTGAAAGGAAATTCGTAAAATCGATTGCCCCAATTTTGTCCAAAAGAGATGATGAAAGGAAATTCATAAAATGATTGCCCTCATCTCAAATAAAATGAAAAAATGCTATTTGAAGTGGTGAAAGGAATTTCAATGGTAGATGTAGATAACTTCACTGGGGTACTGAACAGGCTCGTTGGTAGTGAAGAAATATCTATGATATCTGTAAGGTTGTTGTACATGTACAAACATACTCCGGTAGCTACTTCTCTTTCTGATAGTATTTGCAGTTAAAGTATTTTTGATTATCTTAAGCAAATCTAGAATCAGTTTAAGAAAAAGGAAACTTATTAATAGCCTAACTTGAGATCAGTAATTGATTGTGTTTTGAAAGTTCTCTGAGACACAGCTGAAGTCTGATTTTTCTCTGTATAATTTTCCCAAATTTGTCCCCTAGGAACACAACAATGACTCCATTTACCTAATGAAGGCACTTAGTCTACTGTTCTTCCATGCCTCATAGGGAGACGCGATCCCCATATGGAGCCTATGTTGAAACATATATATTTCTAAACTTTTGGACTTTAAATAAATTTCATTCTTGGTTAAATAAGAATAAGACTTGCATGATATACATCGTTGATGAAGTCTTCCATCTAAATGAATGATCCTAAATATCTTCAGATTTGTGGAGCTTCCAAATGGTTAAAGAGATAAGTCGATAGAGGCCACATCATAGCTTCATGCTTCAGACATTTCAACAAGTCATAACTTTAAAAATCCCAAAACCCAAATATATCCGTTATCAATTTTTCACCAACTTTTGAAAGACATGAGTCATGGTACACATGTATGTTTTAAATATTCCATGAGTCAACACGTGGCCCCTTTATCTAAGATTTTCATCTAAATATTCACATGACTCTAATTAACACTTGGCACCCCCTAGCCTTGACAAGTCATCTAAAATGACATCATCTTCGACACATCACTATGGGTAATAGCCTTTCGGGAATATAACAAGGAACTAACTTTCAAATCCACGAAGTGGTAAAATCCTGAAATATCGAATCTTAATTAATTAAGTTAATCTTGGTTAAAGATGGTTAATAAGTTCTTACTTCATAAGTTAGGACGTTTATCATCCCTCACATCTTGAAATATCCGAAGTCCGAACTTCTAAAACATTTCAAACTTAAAAGGGGTTAATTAAAACTAAAAATGATTATCCGATAATTAATCATTTCACAGTTTTGGGTTTCGAGGATTCTATCTCAAGTTACTCATTAAAATCCCAAAGGATAAATACCTGAAAAACGTTTAATGTTAAACATGATTAATTAATATCTTAAACAAGATTATCTCATAATTAATTTCTCACGAGTTTGTGATTCAAGAATTTTCAAACCTATTTCATCCAAGTTCCCGTTCACGAACCACCAATATTTATGGCGTTAATCACGAATAAATGGCAATGATTTCAATATAGATTGCAGATCGTTTCCAAGATTTCTTCATTAAGGTAGATGATTTTTTCATTAGTAAAATTATTCACAAATCAATACGCTTAAGGTGAATAAGAATATTGGATTTTGAATTATATTTTCATTCTCGTAGAATAACAAGTTTTAAGCCTACTGAATAAGCTCACACATTCTCCTGTAACATGTAACAAAATTCTAATTTCATTAATATCATGGCACCATGGAAAATGGCTAAAGAATATGGTGAGAGCATAGATTCGAACACAGATGTTCTCTTAGACACCTCACTGAGAGCCATAGATACCATGAAATCCTAGACACAGGCATTCGATATTCTACAGCATGAGCTAATAAATTGCCTAGAGGATTCAGGTGATGAAGTAACCGAAACCCATGCAACTAAACTCAGGGATATAGTTGAGTCAGAGAAACAAAATATAGTTGTGTGGATGAGGCTCATGCTATATAACAACATGATAGGCTGGGCCCTAGAGAACGTCGACATTTCAACCAGGAGCATTTGTAATTCACAAAAGGTTGTTGTTGGGTCTTTTCGACTAGAGCATATTAAAGTAATGTATAAATTATCCATCATTTTTAAATACAGTTACAATGTTGAATTCATAATGGATTTTGACCAACAGGAGTGCACACATTATGGGAAAAACTACACTAATTTAATCAAGAAATGGTGGGGGCATCCTAAGAAATTCAGAGCTGACACTCATGGGATATATGCCACAACATCGTTAGATGCCCATATGATTTATGTGGCTATGATGCTATGTAGGATATTCAGGAAAAAGGACTCCTCTCATTTCCTACTAGCATGGGTACCAATTATGAATGAAGTGGTAGAGGGCTATTCTTTCAACTAGGCCAAGATGTTATCAGACAAACTAGCCAAAGAAATCATAGGGTACCAATTGGAAAAGTCCAAAGGGAAACCTTCTCCTTTATACATGTCGGCATACATCATAGTTTCCATTTTTTTTATCACTCATTTCCCTCTGATGAGCTGGAGTTAGAACCCGGCCAACGCCGAGCCTATCCATTTCTATCACTCCAAGTTGTGGGATCACAAAGCTAGAAATTTCTTCTATGAAATATGCCATTATGTAGTGGTTCCAATTCATATCTCCCTGTATGGTTTCCCACCTCCCATAATTTCAAAAAAAATCATGGCTAACTTGGGAAAAGTATTAGACTGGTATATTGAGGAAAACTTTTCCTATATTAGGGTTTTTGGGTGCTCGGTTCCCCCCCATGCTCTCCCCAAATTTTTACCAGATCGATTGGTATGCCAAGAGGTGGATTATTAGGCCATGACATGGGGCATTAGTAAAGAATTGAAAGCAGCCCAGAAAAAGGTATGGCCAAACTTCCCTCTTCGGGTTGATATGTTTTTGTTGAAAGATTTCAACCATTCAAAAGTATAGGTTGTGGCTCTAGAAGATGTCAAGTTAGTTGATATTGAGTTTAAATTCCATGATCCCCATAAGATTGTGGAAGATTATCTGACTCAATACAGTTTAAGGAAGTATGTGAACGATATTTCCCCTCAGGACGAAGTATTCAGGGGAGTCAAGTCATATGAGGAAGTATGGAGCATAGTCTGAACTCAATATCCCGATCAATTATTTGGTTTCTATAATTTTCAGAAGCATAGAAATAATATTTTTCCAAATGTATTATAGGGGGAGCCAATAGCACATTCGTATACACAGGAAGCTACGCCTCAAGGCTTAGAGGAAGGAAGTTCTGACCAACAGAGTATTGAGGAAAATCTAAAGAATACCGAAGTCTCAATGCAAGGAGTGGAGACTTCATTACCAAACCCACCAAACACTCAAACAAAATCTCAGCTTGAAGCTTTTCAAAAAAAGGGACTGGATACATCGTTGTCTACACCAGATAAACTGGCTACCAACAAAATAAAGAAACATCCATCCACAGAGATAGGTAGCCCCATTATGTCATTAACACCTTTGCAGTCGATTCAAGGAAATCCCAATGCCAAAGTCATATTTATAGAGGACCTTACTCTGATTTTAGCCGAAGAAATGCCTCCTTCAGAATTATTTTTTAGTAATAAAAGAACGACCATAGTTACAAGAGAATCGCATAAAAAATATGGTACAAAATTAGAAAGAAAATGAATGTTGTATGATGGACATGGTATATATTATACATAATTCGCTAGGGAAATGGCAGTCTCATTAGGTGCCTTTGCCACGTACAATCAGTGTTCAGTAGAAAATCTAGCAGATCAGCTGAAACAAAAAAATATGTTAGTAAGGCAGTTGCAAGACCAGATGATGACCACAGAAAGGGATGTACGAAATAAGATGAACAAAGAGTTTGAATAAGTCATAGCCGGTGTCAGACATCAGATCCAACAATGGAAATCTAACCTCGATGAGCTCCATCAAAAATCATAGAATTGGTTGAAGGTACAATAGTAGATATGGCATTTTTCCAAGCTCAAGCACTGCAAGTACATGAGAAGCTGGAATCATCCCAACAAGATATTTTTACAAAAG
The DNA here is from genome assembly GCA_900067695.1 of Picea abies. Lineage (NCBI taxonomy): Eukaryota > Viridiplantae > Streptophyta > Pinopsida > Pinales > Pinaceae > Picea > Picea abies. The sequence continues at coordinate 1,117 of CBVK0100135196.1, read as the reverse complement.
TGGAAGCCATTCAAAATTGTTATCGAGTGGTAGACCTTTCCCATAATAAAATTTACATTAAATAAAGGGAAGCCCATGCATCTCGGGCTAAGTTTCAGGAGCCTATCTTTATAGTACCAAAATATGATGTATCGGTAGCTCCTCAACTGTCTCTATCTAAGAAAACCAAAGGTGACATAATTTTGAAGCCATGGGAATCAAATCTTTCTAAAATAAAAAGATTGTCTAGAGAGGTACACGAAGCTTGTCTAGAACCAATATCTTCACTAGAAAAAGGGCTACTTGATGTTGAAGGAAATAATATCTCCAAATACCTAGGGAATATTGGCTTAGCAAGGAACCAATGTAAATCTAGGACAAGAAAAGAAGAGGCCATGACGATCATCCAACAAATGAATCAACTTGATATTATCCAAATAAACAAATGGATAGTAAGTACAAGCATGCAACTATAGGCCACATCTTTGGGATAAAAGAAGATATAGGAAGGGTTTCCCTAGATAGAAAAGAATTTATACATTTTTGAAACAGATGAGGCAACTTCACCTTCTGGGTTGGTAGTACATTTAGTGAGCAGATGCATCTAATGTGTCGAATATGGGAAAGACAATACATCTGGAAACAAGTGAGAAACATGTGCATATGACTCATACAGGTCAGGATCAGATGACAGTTTTTTCCAAGCTAAAGGATGAGGATAAGAAATGCCTCTGCCAACAGACAAAGAGACAGAGGAGAAGGCCAACGAAAGTTTTCGGTTTTACATATTGTAAAATTTACTATTTTTGAAATTATGAGAAGTCCAACCATTTTGAGCTGAGATGATTTTGTATAAATACATAGATTAAAGACTTATTTCAGGCTACTTCTTACTAATTGTAATAGAGAAAAGTATTCTTATAGAGTATTAATACAAGTGAAGACATACATTCCAGGTTTTGTTAAATCTGGGTTATGTGTTTCTTTTGTTTTCCATTTCTCAGCATTCCTTTATGTATTCCTTGATAAATGTTTGGTTCCAATTTAGTACAAGAACTATTGTAATCACAAGTTCTCAATATTTTATTAAGTAAGCAATTTTTCCTCTTCATTTACTGTGAGTAGTGAGATCGGAAGA
>CBVK0100135195.1:0-14494 GCA_900067695.1 Picea abies | reverse complement strand
TATTCCATTCATAAATAAAATTCCATGGTGACCTTTCCATTTCATGTGTACTGGTAATAATTGCAATATGTTTGACGAAAGGATTTTATGAGAATGAATGCAAAATATTTGTAGAAAAATAACATAAGTGCATATAGATTTATAATATCCCTTCCTAGCTCTATTGGGGATATTACACCCTTGTAATGCTCATATATAGGCTTGAAGTTTTAGACACACTGGAAGAAACACTCTATCCAGACATATTCTGAGGATTGCTAAACAAAGAAAATGTCTCCCTAAAAAAATCCATAACCTGGACAAGTAGAGGGTCATGAGGACCAGTCAAAGGAGGGTTAAAATGAGGTGGAGGACTCTCATCAACTAATTTGACTTAAAAAAATTCACTCTCCTCGGACCATTTGTCAGTCTCTTAAAATTATTGGTCTCCTATATTGTGCCTCTTGAGAGGTTGTTGTACCGATTTAATATGTGAAATTCCTCATTCTCGATAGGACCAATGATGCAGTTTTTCAACCACATTGAATGACAAATGTTAAAAAAAACAACAATCAACCTAAGGTAGATGTAGATTCACAACCAAAGAGAACTCCCCTAAAAAATATAGGACAACAACAAGCAAACCAATGGCTAAGTGGGCCTTCTAAAAACCAACCCTCTAGGGGATGTCAAGTCCCCAAAATATTGGCTAGAAAAGGTGAGAGGAATAGTTATGATAACCCTAATGTAACATCCCTAACCGGTGAAACTACCCTTTATTAAGGTGGGCACTCTCCGGGGGAAACTGAAACAAGGATTGAACATCTTCCATTGGTACCACAGGCACATCCCACCTGCAGTCACCTCTGTAGATACCTATGATAAGCCACTGAGGTTACCACATCACACTCGGTGAGTGGGTGAACATTCAAAGATCTGACAACAGGTAAGGGAACTGTAACTAAGCTAGAAGCCTCAAAAAGTGTTACCTCTCAATGATGTGTGGTTCCTTTAAGACCTTCATATACGTAGTAGTCAAACCAATCTAGCAAACAACAAGACATGTAAAGAGGGGATATAACCCTACTTGCCCCAATGTAACATCGTTCTTTACTCTTGTGTTAGAGGAGGCTCCAAAAACACATGGTGTAACAATGGATCTTTTCTCTCTTAATGACTTCTAGGTTTTGTTTTTATGGCCTTGGAGAGTTCACTCTCCAATCCTACACCAAGGCCCTAAGTCCTAGTTAATAATGGTGTGCTATCAAGAAAATATTATAATTGATTTTGTATTATGTGTTCTTTTCTTCTGGTTTTTATTAAGTTGGGGAAAAGAATGAAAATTTTAGTGTTCTTGACTATTTCCAATCAAAATCCATGCAAAAAATAAAAATGCAACGATGCAAACCTTTCACTTTCAATGAATTCTATTTAAGTAAGGGAATAATACCTTTCCTTGTAAGTTTTACAATAACATAAACAACCTCACAAACATTAAAAACCATGTAATACAATCCAAGAAACTAAACAAGATACTTCAACCAAACACAATGATGCACTTTCTTTCTTCCAATGCTCAAAAGATTCATGCAAGAAATTTTATTTTTCATTTTTTATGGAAATGCAAAAAGGTTTCTTAAGCTAGTTAATAAAATAGATCTTCAAACCAATAACCAACAAAGAAAAAAAAAGGGATATAGGATATTGGTAGTGATGTGTCAAAACTCGCTCCAATGTCTCTATCAAAATCAAACCCAAAACCTACACAATGATCTAACAATGAAAACCATATGAATAAAGGAACTTACAAACCAAATGCACAAAGGAAAAATACATTATTATATATGGAAACACATGTTGGGTATACTTCCTAGATCAACACTTCATTAGTTAGCTAACACATGCAAGTAAGTAGGCCCAATAAAAAACACTCAACAAAACTGAACTTCACTTCAGATACAAATAGAGAAAAAGAGGCTCAATTAGAGAGAGGATCTAGGCTCTCAAACTCCTATTAGGCTTACAATACCAAACACATTCATATTTGATCAATAAAAATAAGAAACCTCTAGTAAAAAACAACAACCTACAAGGGCGATCTCGACCCAACATGTATGCATCTAGTGATCATATGTAGGTGGTTGTGTCCCAACAATTATGCAACCTGTGACTAGTCACTCTGGTATGAACTACTCAGGCACGGTGTTGTACACAAGTTTGGAAAAAAAAAATCTGACCCATATCTGACAAATCTAATAGATATTCTCTCCGAGGAAGTGATAGGGAAGATAATAGACTACTCAAATGTTTCAAAGAACTACAAAGCAAGGTGGAAAATGAATTAGATAAAAAACAAGGATTCCTCCCCAATGGAGTCACCGGTTTTGTTGTGTATAAACAAAGCGTGAAAATAATCCATATCTCCCTTGGATCTACCCTTGATCCCTGATATACAATGGGGCATAGACCCAAACACGTTGTTTCCTTTTTATACTAGAAGAAGGAGAATTGCATACATTTTTCAATTAAGGTTATCCTTGTATGTATTGGATGATGCAACACTTAGGATCCATCTCCAACTCCTATGATTTTCTTCCTACAGATAAGCAACAAAAAAATACCAATCTATGAATTCTCCAAGTGTTAGGAAATTACAATTCTAGTTCAGATTTAATATGATCTATTCAAGGAGAGATCAGATCTAACATTTATAATTGAATTCAAATAGAATGAGAGGGGAAAACCATACATCTATATTATGTGGAAACAAATAAGAACATCAAATCTTTGTTACTTTGAAAGAATGATGCATTCCTCCTTGTAGTCCTTTCTCTTCATCCTCCTTCTCTCTCACTCAAGTAAGGAAAACTTGGACTGAAAGCTGAACTATATGGAGAAGCTCCTCTAAAAATCTAACAACATATACATGTGAAGGATTCTTCCTACTTTTACCATGGAAAAATATTCCTTATATAGATTGGTGGAGGACGATAGGAGAGGATTCTATATATCTAGAAATTAATGAAATCGAACGAATTGATAGTTCCCGAGCTCTTTCCACGAGATAACCAACTCACCCAACGTTGATCTCAGAATTCGATAATTCTAGAAGGCTACAAAGGTGATGGCGGGTGAGAAGTAATGCACCTAGCAACTGATTGTGAGTTGAAAAACTATTCAATAGCGATCAATCAAACCCTAACAATTGGTTTAGTAGCAATATCCTTAAAAATCGCTAGAAACTTGGAAAAATAGAGTGTCTCTTCATTATATCAATTGTGTGTCCTCTAGGAGACTCGAAGATGGATATCAAGGCTATAAGATTCACCCTCCTAACCAAATAGATTCCTATTTAAATAACACCCCATGGGTTTTATGAATGAAAACCTAGTGGCCTCTCTCCCAAACCTATTTGGATCCACCCCTTTGTATTTTCCTTGAACTAAGCTAAAACCCCCATTCAAGGACATGTTTCTTAAAGGTAGTTGAACAAGGGTTTCACTGGTTGGCCCTAGCTTCGTCAAGTGAAAATAGTGAATGAACTCCAATGTCGTCCATGCTCATGGTAAAATATGTAGTCAATAAATCAAATTAATTTAAGGAAAATTCACTCATTTTCATATTCAACAACCTCTAGCCAAATTATCATATTTACATAAGTTGATTAAATTAGCTTTAAACTAAAGGATAAATCCCTCATTTCTTAGTGCGTAGAAGGATTCTTCATAGACAAATTCAATGTATCAGATGCCAACGATTAATTCCTCAACATTGGACCTTGGTTTTTTGGGAAAAGAAAGACCATGCATGAAGTTGTGGACCCCAATTTTTTTATCAAGCGACAAATTCTCTCTATCTACGACTCCAGTTTGGGTAAGGATTCCCAACCTTCCTTTTCAATTTTGTGGATTGGATTTTCTATAAGGGATCAAAAATTCCCTTGTCAAATTATTTCAAGAGTGTAGAAATAGGAAACATATAACCACCTACTGTAGAATTTATGTTAACATGGATTTCAACAAAGGATTCCAAACAAATTTCACATTGGTAGCTAAATATTATGTAACCTAGACACAATCTATCGATTATGAAAAGGTTTTATTCTAATGTAGATATATTTTGAAACATGACACATTGTAGTACACTATGTCAAGAATCCAAATTCATGTCGCCCAATAAAATATCAGAGGAATTACACATGGTCGGATGGGGCAATGGAGGAAAACCACATAATCAATAAGGACCCCATTAAGGCTACAACCAAAGGAAACATTGTCATAACACGCAAAGAAGGAGCAAATTATGTTCAACAACACAGGTATTCCAACAGAGGAACACCTTCAGTAACCACTCACACAACTAGATCAAAGATCAGAACACCAATATTTTGACATGGTAAAACCCATACGAGGAAACATCCATGGCCCCAGCCAATGTGGCCACTTGGAGCAATTTATTAATGAAAAGAAAAACATTACAGAGAAATTTTACAAGAGTTTTTCTCTCAATAAATCATCAACAAATGACCCTCCATGATCTTTAAATAGAGATCATGGACCAAACAGGTGTTAAGCCACATATAAATGTTGTTGTTAAGATAAAGGAGAACAAGAACTGTTGGATCAATCTATGTTGGGAACATATCGTGACCATCGTATTTCCTAACTACAAATGCATATTAATGCATACTAAAGAAGCACGTTAAGAGACACACTTTTACCTAACGAAACATTAGACTAAGTAGATCTTAAATAACTCCTAAGTGTCTAAATATACTAACACCCCCCCTTAAGAACAACTTGGGATATGATTGAAGGATTTACAATAGTGACAAAATAGGAGAAGGAATGAGGCATTAGAGCCTATCCCCCCTTAATGACAACTTTTTGAACACCCAACATAGATCGAAGTTTGGAAAACTTCACTTCTGTAAGAGACTTTTTGAAAATGTCTACAGCTTGATCTTCTATAGGGAAAAAGAGCACTTCAATAACTTGATCATGAATGAGATTTATGATAAATTGCATGTGTAGCTCGATGTGTTTTTCGTGCTAATGTTGAACTGGGTCTTTGGCGAGCTTGATGGAACTCTGATTTTTGCACCAAAGGTTGGTCGGATGTTGTTGCTGGAATCCAAACTCTGAAAGGATATGTCGATGCCACAAGGCTTCCTTAATTGCATTTATCTTGCTCAATAATCTACTTCTGCTAAAGAAGGTGTAAAAGCCTATTGTTTCTTACAGGCCCAAGTGACAGGTCATGAACCAAGGTTGAAAACATAACCTGTAGTAGACTTTCGATCATTTGGGTCGTCAGCCTAATTTGAATCAATGAAACCAACCAATAAAGGAGTCCCCATGAACTGTAATGTATCCTAAATTCAACTGTAACCTAAACATACCGAAGTATCCTTTTATATTCTTTCCAATGGATTTCATGGGGTGTTTTCATATACCGAGAAATAATACCAACAACAAAGAAAAGATTAGGATGGGTATGAGTCAAGTATAAGAGGCTACCAACTAACTGACAATACAAGGTGGCATCAACTTTGGGAAAAGTACAAGTGGAAACAAGCTTAACTCCAGACTCAAAGGGAGAATGGGATAGCTTACAATATTCTATGTGAAAGAGATGAAGAAGCTCACAACCATACTTATATTGGGAAAGAAAAATTTCTTCATTGGTTTCCAAAACTTGGAGACCAAGGAAATAGTGCAAAAAACCTAATTCTATCATTTCAAATTTCTTCTTAAGGTTGGTTTTCACATGGTTTAAAAGTTTTGAGTCACTACCAGTAAGGATAAGGTCATAAACATAAATCAAAATTATTAAGATATGGCTTCCTACTTTCTTGGTATAGACATTAGGATCATAATGGCGTCTAGAAAATCCGGTGTCAATAAGAAAATTGTCCATTTTGGCATACTAAACTCAGGGAGCTTTCTTTAGACCATAAAGAGATTTCTTAAGGAGACAAACAAGGCTAGAGTCATTCTGGACATAGCTAGGAGTTTGTTCCATGTAGATTTATTCTTGCAAATCCCCATGCAAGAAGGAAGATTTAACATCCATCTGATGGAACTCCCATTTATGTGAGGAAGAAAGGGGAAGAACAAGGCGGATGGAATTAATTTTGGCTACAAGGGAACAGGTCTCATTATAGTCAATTCCTTCAACTTGGGAAAATCCTTTGGAAATTAACTGAGCCTTGTGTCTTTCAACACTTCCATCTGATGCATAATTAGTTCTATAGACCCATTTACATCTGACAAGTTCTCTTCCTTTTGGAAAAGGTACAAGATCCCAAGTATCATTTTCCATTAAAGAACAATACTCTTCATTCATTGTTGTATCCCAATCTAGATGACCTGAAGCATATGAAAATGTATTTGGATCATGAGTCTCTGAAACTTGAGCCAAAAGAGAAGAGGATTGCTAGAATTGAGAATGTGCTCGACGTTGATCTGAAGGATCACCGACAATATCACCATCTACTTCTCGTGTTGAACAAACCCATCTAGGAAGCGGTGGTGATGGTGTTGGTTTAGGTTCAATCGAATCATGTCGAGGAAGGTGAGCAGGCGGAGGTGGATTTTCATCCTCACTAGCATCATCTGAAGAAGAAACCGGAATAGGAATAGAAGAAGGCACAAACGTCAAAGATGGCTTGCAGGATGAAGAAGGAACAATCACCAAATTAGGCTCACAGGCCAATATATTTTCATCAAATTTAACATCTCTTCTAATAATAATTTCATTACAATGTGGTTGAAGAAGTGTGTAACCTTAGAAATCTTCAGAATAATAAAAAAATATACACTTCTCACTTTTAGGCTGCCTTTCTTTCCTTTTCTCATCAGGAATGTGAGCCCATGTTATATTGCCAAATACACGAAGGTGACTTACATATGGTTTAATTTTAGTCCATGCTTCTTCTAGTGTAATATTTTTAAGATCCTTTGTGGGAATGTGATTTACTATGTAATTTTAGTTGATGGCTTATGTGCAATACTTTAGATTTAATCCCTTATATTGGATCATACAATTAGCCATTTCTTTTAATGTGCGGTTATTTCTCTCAGAAACACCATTTTGTTGTGGTGTATATGGAACAATGTGTTGAATCTGGATGCCCAGTGTAGTTGTAATACCCCAAGGTTAAGCCCTTGTTGAATTGTAATTATGTTTATAGGCTGGTGATCCAAGTGTTTATAAGCCGAGAGGCTGATGTGTTTATTAGGATAATTATGTGTATGTTAATAGAAAGTAGATGTTTATTTTTAATGTAATAAGTATGATAGGTCCCGCATATGAAAGCCTGTTAGTGGCATGCCTCAGATTTGGAGGATGGGGTATCAAATTGGTATCAGTGCCCATGGTTTCAAAACTGAACCTGGGTTGGCTACGAATGTGGAATTGGAGTCAAAGTTCCACATGTAATTGATGTACTGAGTGTCAGCGGGGTGCTGAGTGAATTCCTGGGTGGTTATGGAAAGCTTAGTAGGAGTGAAAGATCAGTTATCCAAGAAATCATGGTTGATAACCATGATATTGAATATGAATTGGAGGATTTGTGTGAGGGGAGTTAGACCCTTCCCAGTCGTCATCTAGAGAAGGTGTACGATAGTTAACCTCCAAGTCCTTCAGACTTCATGACTTCGGCAAAGTTTACATTTTTTTGAGAAAAAGGGGTCGAAGCCCGAAGTTTCGAAGTCCCGGAGTGATTTAAAACCCTAGATCATCCAGTAGGAGGAGAGTCATAGGATTTGCCCAAGTGATTCGATGGTTCAGTGGTCGGAAACATTTGTTGAAGTGTACGCAGAATGGGCTTCCTCCCGAAGTTTCAAAGTCCAGAACTCATCTGGACCATTCGATTAACAAGGACATGTGTCTGCATATCAACCATGAAAATTTCGAAAGTTCAATGATTTGGAGTTTGGGAGAACCGGGAGGTAATGCTAAGAAAATCTTTGAAGTTTCCGAGCCCTAGAGTCTTGAAGTTTCTAGAAGTAGTTGTTCGGCGGTTCGAAGTTCGGGATAAGCATGGTGTCAAGTCAAGAAATCCTCCAAAGTCCTGGAGCCCTGAATCCCCAAAGCATCATATATGGCATGGCATGATGACATCACATGGGGTGACATGGACTTGCCCTAGGTATGCCATGTGCCACTTGTCTTTGTATTTTTTGCAGACCATTATTACCATTTGGGACTTGACATGTGTCATCATCAGTGGGACCACATGTCACTGCATTGATTGTTTTATTAACAAGTATTTTGAAGTCCCGGAGCTCCAAAGTCCCCAAGCATCAGATTGACGTGGATTGATGATGTCACCAAAAGTGAAGTAGCACAATCTGGGGGTTCATCAATTCAGAAATTTGGGAGGCAGTGCAAGATGGAGCCTCAAAAGTCCAGAAGCCTAGAGTCCTGGAGCTCCTGTTGACTGTAGATCTAAACAAATAAGGAGGAACATCGATCTGTTAGGCCTCATGTTTTCATAAATTCAGTGTTTGGGATATCTCAAGTGTACAAGTGTAAATTCCGACGAAGCCCAAAGTTTCAAAGTCACAGAATATAGAAGTGACATGGCATGTTGATGTCACCTAGGGAAACATGGACCTATTCTAAGCACACCATAGGTTATCCAGTTTCATACCTTTGGTAGGTATTATTGACCAATTATAGCATGACACCTATCACTCGTCAGTGGGGCCATGCGTCGTCACCTTATTTGTTGACCGCAAAGTCAAGGAGACCACCGAGTTCAAAAATTCAGCGTTTGGAAGAATGTGGGAGGAAGTTTAAAAATCCTCCGAAGCCTGAAGCTCTGGAGCACCAGAGTTCTGAAGCCCCGAAAGAGCATCTGTTCATAACTTCTCTAGTTCGATGTTCAGGGAAATTAAGGGGAAATGAAGTGGAAACCTCTGAAGCTTGAAATTACAAAGTCACAAAGCATGGAAGTGACACATGCTTGTTGACGTCACCTGGGGTGACGTGGACACATGATATCTTTCCATGTGTAATTTTTTTTAGGAATTTCAAGGACCTTTCGTGCCCAATTAAATATGACGCGTGTTGTCCCTTGGATGGAGCCACGTGTCCATTCTATAATTCCACCATGTAGCACCCTTGTACATGGATGCTGACAAAAATCCACTAGTTCGTTAGTCTGGCATTTGGGAAAAACTAAGGGAGAGGAGGGAAAAATATCTGAAGTGCAAAGCTCCGAAGAAATCTTCTAGTTTGGCCTTTGAAGGAAATACAGAATGTTGTAGTCAAAATCCCCGAAGCTCTGAAGAATTACCCTCTGGGAACCTGGCACTTCGACGTTCAGGAAAAATGAGTGATAAAGGAAGGAAAACCTTCGAAGCCTAAAATTACGGAGCCTCGAAGTTCCTTAGGTTCTGAATAAATGCTTTTCTACTAGCACTTGGTCACAACTCATGGTCACATGCGATTGGGGGCTAAAGAAAAAGGGGCTAATGCTTTAAAACTATTTAAAAGAAGGAAAAGAGCTTTGGGGAGGAGCCAATGGGTTTTGATTGTTTGGACCCGTATCAAAAGTGGTAAGGAAGATATGTGAACATTATGAGTGGACCCAACGAAGGTCCAAGAGATTTTTTGGCTTTGAGAAAGGAGAATAACTACATATGAATATCATCATTGAAAAGACAAATTGTTCAAGTATCCATAACTTCCTGCTCAAAACTTAGAATTGAGCATGGAAGCAGGCATTAGAAAGGTATTGAACAATAGAAGATAATTTTTCACCCATAAATTGGATTTGAATAGTCAATTTTTCAAGAAATTTAGTATAAAAGAAGTCTGATATAATAATGAATCAGAATGGTTCATGTTTTCATGAAATCATTGAGAACAATTAGCCTAAAAAAGTTCTTTTGGATGCACATTTTTGCAGATTTAACAACTATCAAGAAGAACAAAGTTACCACAAAGTGCAGAGAGATGGATGATGCACAAGAGGCTTACAGTCAGGAATACGAGATCAGGGGAATGGATGTCCATTTGGGAGTTGAAGGAACAAACTCCAATGGACATGGAGAAGAAAAGGATTATAACATGACTATGGTGGAGACCATTAGAAATTTGTAGAAAGATATCCAAAATCACAAGGCTAATAATGAAAGGCTTATGAAATCCAACAAGTAGAAATAAGACTTCAATATGAAGTTAATCTGGAGTATGAAAAAAATTGAAAAGAAGTTGGATAAGGAGAGTGGCTCCAACAAATCAAGAAGCCATAGCACCCCTAAGAAGAAAATAAGATCAAGGAGTGGTAGAATACATCACCATCACTCCCAAGGACATTCCAATAGGAGAGTGCACAACATCTCAAGTCTATCCCCTTCCAGGAAGCATCAAAAGAGATATGGGGTGGATGAATTGAAAGGAGAAATGAACAAGATCAAACCTCCTAATTTTGATGGAGAGTACAAGAAAGATGAGGATGCTGAGACATGGTTGTTGGGCATGAGAAAATACTTCCAATTGCATAATTATTCTTCTCATGCAGAAGGACGAATTGTTATTTATCAGCTGAAAGGAAAAACATCCATGTGGTGGGATCAACTTGTGCAAGTGCAACACCTCATAGAGAAGAATGTTACTTGGAGGGAATTCAAGAAGAATTTTGAGAAGAAATACTTAACCAAGAGGTATTATGAGAAAAATATGAAAGAGTTGTTCGAACTCAATATGGGAAGCATGACCATTGATGAATATGAAAGTAGATTTCTAGAACTATTGAAGTATGTCTCTTTCATAAAATATGAGACAGTTAAGATCCAGAGATACTTGAGTGGGCTTCTATATTTCATCAATGATAAAATTCAATATGATGATCCTAAAACTTTGGAGGAAACTATAAGAAGAGATAAGTTCTTATACGATCTTCATAAGGGAAATACTACTTTCCAAAGAGCTTGGGAAGACAAGAAGAAATTTAATATGGAACAAAGGAAGAAGGGGAACAATCCACCCTTCTTTAGAAATAGTTCTCAGGGATAGAAAACCCCTAGAGAGCCCATAGTGACTAAGACAGGTAGGAAAAGGCCAAGGGAGACACCCATTCAATGTTGGGTTTGTAAAGGATACCATATGTATAGAGTTTGTCCACACAAAAGTGATATAGTGAGAGTTGTCCACAATGTACAACACACTGAAACAATTGAGGATATGGGCATAAGTGTTCCAAGGATCTATGTAGCCCCAGAAAACAAGAAAGCAGAGTTTCAATCACACATGATTGAAGTAGAAGGTATGATCAATAATCATGCCTTTACTATTTTAATAGATTCAGGAGCTAGTCATAGTTACATAGATCCTAAGGTAGTGGAAAGATTGCAATTTCCAAGAAGCAAGCATGGGAAATATTGGCTGGTGTAGTTGGCTATAGGATCCAAGAGAAAATTTATTGAGCTGGTTAAATCATGTCCAGTGGACATGAATGGGATGAGTATCAAGGAAGATTTGAACATTCTTCCCTTGGGTTCATATGACTTTCTACTTGGTATGGATTGGTTGGAACAACACCATGTCATCTTACACTACCATAGCAAGGAATTTAATTTCTTGAATGAGGAAGGGAACCCAAGAACAATCCAAGGAATTCCTAGGGCAGTTATTGTCTGAGAGATCTCAACAATGTAGTTAAAAAAGTGCTATAGGAAGGGCTGCCAAATATTTGCGGCTCATATGGAGGAAGCACCTAAGGATAAGGTGCCAAATCTTGAGGATCATGTGGTCTTGAAATATTTTGAGGATATGTTCAAGGAAATAATGATATTACCTCCTAAAAGAGATGTTGATTTATCTATAAAATTAATTCCTGGAGCAACTCCAGTATCTAAGACTCCCTACTAGATGAGTAGTCTAGAGCTGAAGGAACTGCAAATGAAGCTTGAAGAAATCCCGAGGAAGGGGTATATACACCCAAGCGTGTCACCTTGAGGTGACCTAGTTTTATTCATGAAGAAGAAGGATGGGACATTGAGGTTGTGTATTTATTTCATACAGTGAAACAAAGTAACTGTAAAGAACAAATATCCATTGCCAAGGATAGATGACCTCTTCGAACAATTGAGGGAGGCACAAATATTTTCAAAGATTGTTCTCAGATCTGGTTACCATCAAGTAAGGATCAAAGATGAAGAAATCAACAAGACTACCTTTAGGACAAGGTATGGTCATTACGAATTCACAGTGGTTCCATTTGGGATATCAAATGCGCCAGATGTTTTCATGTGCTTGATGAATGGTGTTTTCCGGGAATACTTAGACAAGTTTGTCATTGTCCTTTTCGATGACATCCTTCTGCATTCCAATTCATAATAAGAGCATGAGTATCACTTGAGTATGGTGTTACACGTGTTAAGAGAGCACCAGATGTATGCCAAATTGAGCAAGTGCTCATTCTATCAAAACCGAATTCATTATTTGGGGCATATAATATCTGAAGAAGGGATAGTAGTGGAACCCAAAAAGATCAAAGCTATAAAAGGGTGGATAGCGCCTAAGAATGTGACATAATTCATATCCTTCATGGATCTAGATAGCTACTACAAAAGATTCATTGCAGGGTTTTCAAGGATTTCTCACCCGATTACTTCCTTGCAAAGAAAGGGGGTGAAGTTTATATGGACAACATGTTAGAATATAGAAGATGGTGTGCTCATTTTACCATTGACGATACCCTCATCACCCAACCACAGGTCGAAGCCTCCCTCCGAGCACCTTAACCTTGACTAAGAATTCCTTCGGAAGCAAACCCTAGGCTAGATAGCCAAACAAGGAGCAGCGCATCAATCCCCAAGGATAGCACATCACAAAAGACTGATCAGATGTTCCAAACCCTAGCCAAGAGATATCCAAGCCAATATTGAAACTAGCTGCTGCCGCAGCTGCACCTGAAACCCTCCTCCAAACCTACGCACCAATTGCAACTGCAGTGCACACCTACTGGGAAAACTGCAGTCCCGAGAGATGTGACAAATGAGAACTGGCGCCTTGTATTTATAGTAATCTTGCCAGTTTTACTGGGGCCGAATTCTCTTTCTAGGTATGTGTCTATTCATTATATTATTATTAATTCTGGCCGACTTCTTCTCTTGGAGGCTAATAGCCTAATATACATTTTCTTCTTGAGCCGACAAGGCTTCTAGGGTTATTAGCCAACTCATTAGGGTTTCTCTTACTTTTTGGAGTCTTCTATTCTCGTCAGGTTCACACATGGGGGTAAATACCTCTCACAGCTACCATAATATTAACACTCCCTCCTAGCTAGAGAGGTATTTACAGGTAATGGACTTGAGCACAAAACATACCATTTACCTGGTAGCATCAATATAGTCATCTAGACTATTTCATGACTAGATCATGAGCATCACCATCACTATCAGCTGCATCATCTCTTGAAACCATACTTCATCTGAGTAATATGATGCTGGATAATTCACTCTCACCATAGATTGATACAAGAGGAGTAAAAGCTCTGAACTATTTTACGTCTGGAAAATATTTGTTCATCATTCATCTGAATGATCATCTTCAATAATCTGCTGATAGTCTTCAAGGCAATTAGAACAAGGATAGAACACACCTGTGTCTATTCATAGTAGTACACAACTACAATCCAGTGGTTAACTACCACATCAAGTAACACACAAGTACTTGATCAACAACGTATAGTTGCGAGTAGTAAACACATTCACCACAATATTCCTCATCTACTGTCATATAGTCTTCATAACAAACATCTGAGAGCATCCTACATAGAAACAATGTTATGATAAAAACTGTATCATCTGGGCCAATATTTCACTCACGTATGTGAGATCTGAAAGAATGTCTGCCACCATAGTAGTCTTCATCTGCATAGAAACAATGTTATCATAAAAACTGAATCAACTAGGCCAATCTTTCACTCACGTCTGTGAGATCTGAAAGAGTGTCTGCCCTCAGTATAGAATATCAACAATGATCATCTGGGCCAATCTTTCACTCACGTCTGTGAGATATGAAATAATGTCTTCCCTCAATATAGAACATCAATAATAATCATTTGGGCCAATCTTTCACTCACATCTGTGAGGTCTAAAAGAATGTCTGCCCTCAACATAGAATATCAATAATGGGCTATCTTCCCCATTCTTCTCAACCAAGGAAGAAGGATTGTTTCTAATTTCTAAACCTGGACCATTTCCCACCCTGGGCCATTCTTCTGACACTAAACAAAGTGTAACCTGGAGAAATGAGTTTGCCCTTGAGAAATTCTTGGACCATTCCTTACCCTGGGCCATTCCTCCGACACTAAACAAAGTGTAACCTAGAGGGAATGAGTCTGCCCTAAGGAATGACTGTCCTAGACTATTCCCCACCCTAGGCCATTCTTCTGACACTAAACAAAGTGTAACCTAGAGAGAATTAGTTTTCCCTTGAGGAATAACAGTCCCTGATTGCTGAGCCTGGACTACTCCCCACCCTGGGCCATTCC
>CBVK0100135194.1:0-14495 GCA_900067695.1 Picea abies | reverse complement strand
AAAGTCACAAGAGTCAGGAGTAATCACAATCGATCGGGAGCTTGATGGAAAAGATGGACGTCAAGACACTAGAAAGAAACTAAGGAAAATGATAAATCATTTGAAGAGTGATGGAAAAAATGATAAAAATACTAGTGCGTTTTTATCACTAACACGTTGTAAGATAGTCTTAAGGGATATATTCAAAGCTTCCACCTGGCCATTCACTTGTGGGTAGTAGGGTGACGAATGTTCTTGCCTCAACCCAAGATTTGATGTGAACTCATACATCATTTTGTTTTGAAAGTGATTGCCATGGTCAGTGACAGTCTCTCTCGGGATGCTGAACCTTGCTATTATCTGGTTAAACAAAAAAAGATTTGCAGTCTTGCCATCATCTTTAAATGTTGGCATAGCTTCGACCCACTTCGTGAAGTAGTCTACTACTAGGATTCTATAATGGTGCCCCCTTGCGGAAGGAGGGTTGCATGTAGCGTAATCAATCCCCCACTTGGTGAAGGGGCCAACTGTGATGACGGGAAACATGGGAGAGGGTGTACCCTCATCTCTCGAGAGAAGATCTGACACGGGTGGCACTTCTTTACTGATTCAACACAATCCTTGATTAATGTCGGCTAAAAGTAACCAACTCATAGAATCTTTTGGGCTGTTTACAACCCAGAAAAATGACCGCTACATGCTCCAGTGTGGCAATCATTAAGCATGATTTCCGCTTCTTCATGGGTGAGACACGGGTGCAGGATGCAATTTGCACCTCAACGATATAGAGTGTCCTCGAGTATGAGATAGTTTTTGGCCTGATGGCGTATACGACGATGCTCATCACGAGAAGCAGAGGTAGGGTACTTCAAAGTCTGGAGATAGACTAGTATATATCTGTACCAAGGGTCCTAAGACACGATCAAAAACATGTCTCCTTTGATAGGAGACTCCTCAGGGATAACATCTCCTGATTTGATCGGAAGTTATGAAATTCGTTCCGCAAAGACCAAAGACTTCTTGGACTTTGCTGAAACAAAATCCAAGTCAAATTCCTAGAGGATAACGATCCATCTACTGATATTTCTACCAATTACACGTCGTATCAACATGTATTGAAATAAATTCACAATGACAATGGCGGTGGTCTTGCGAAACAAGATGTAATGACGAAACCGTTGGACAGCATGAACTACTGCCAACTCAAGTTTTTCAATTTGGGAATAATTGAGTTTCGGTCCAACCAAGCCTCGACTTAGGTAATAAATCACATATTCTAAGAGAAAATCCTCCTCCTGAACCAAGACCATACCGATGGTCGACTCTGCAGCAACCAAGTACAATAAAAAATCTTTATTATAATTGGGTGGTCGAAGCAGAGGGGTAGATGTAAGGGCATGTTTCAATGCTTCAAAGGAGCATTGAGCGGTTTCGTCCCAATGGAAATGAACATCCTTCTTCAATAAACACATGAAACCCTTTGTGATCTCGGCATAGTTCGCGATGAAACACTGTAAGAAGTTCGCTTTTCCTTATAAACTTTGAAGCTGAGGGATTGTGCACAGGGGAGGCAATTGAACTATTGCCTCAACCTTTAGAGGATCGACCATTATCCCTATTGTCAAAACTATGAAACCAAGAAGACAACCCGACGTGATGCAAAAACTGCATTTGTTTGGATTGAAGCGTATCCGGTAGTAGCGACATCACTCAAAGATAAGTCGGAGTTGTGCGGGATGGTCAACTCTCTTGCGAGATTGTTATGGTAAATCATTGAGATAATCCTCGACTATGTGTTTGAGGTCGTGGAAAGAAAAAGACACGGCCAACTGAAATGTAGCTCCAACATTTTTCAAACGAAAAGGCATCTTCCGATAAGTGAATGTACCCCATGGACAGATGAAAGTGGTTTTGTGTTGGTCTTCAGGCTTGATCTGTATCTGATTGTATCCCGAAAAACCATCCATGAAAGAAAAGGCTTCACAACCTGGGCATTCATCGACTATCTGGTCAATAAATGACATGGGGAAATTGTCTTTTGGACAGGCCTTGTTCAAATAAAGAAAATCCGTACATACGCGATTCATACCCTATTTTTTGTTGACTGGAACGAGATTTGACACCCATTGAGTCAATTGGACAGGGTAGATGAAACCAGCTTGGAGTAGTTTCTCTACTTTAGCCTTAATAGCTACTGCTTTCATAGGATTGACTGGACAAATATTCTACTAGACTAGCTTAGCATCAGGATATGTTGTGATTTCATGTTTGACGATTCTTGGATCTATGCATGGAATTTCCTCATAATTCCAGGCAAACACGTCACGAAATTCTTTAAATAAATCTGTGTATATTCGAATCTCCCTGGGGGATAAGTCTACTCTGGCGAATATATTCTCCACGATGCCAGGGGTTCAATAGATATTGATAGGTATCGTTTGGGCAATGGTTTCCATATTTCCTTCAGCGTAAATAGCATGTGTAGCCAAAGGGTGGATAGGACAAGCCTTATCTCTAGTCATAGTCATAGTGAATTCACTTGCTTCAATTTTTCTTAACTATGGGAGGAAATAACATCTATGATGGAGATCATCCCAGGGTCTATTCAGACTATTCATTGCCTCAATAATAACCTTGTACAAGGGCAAGACTAAGTCTAAAGAATCAATATCGGCGAGGGAACCTTGAGCCCATATAGGCTCGAGAACCGGATCTAAGTCCTGTGCGGGAGTCAGATCGGGGTCAAAAAAATATTGCTGGACTCTAGAGTACGCAAATTGTATCTCGGAAAAAGGCATGGCCATGCCATGGTGCCCTATCCCTTCCATCATGGCTGATGGGGAAGGAAGAGTCCACAGATCGTTAAATTAAGTCGTGCGAAATGACGAGATTTGAAATATTTTGGCCCTAGGCTGGTCAGGGACAGCCGAAATGTAATGGACATTGTTGGTTAGAGGTGGGTAATCGAAAGTACCCATTAAAGGTGGGCACAAACCAACCCCTACGTTGACGATGTCGGGATGAGGGTTATCATTCATCGAAACCGTGGATACCCCCTAATGAAGGGTCAGGACGGGAGAAGGATAACTGATCAATGGTCATGATCTGGCCCTCGTGTGGAAACAACAAGGCCTGGAAAATTTTCACGACCACTGCTTGCATAACATAGGTCCAACTTCTTCCTAACAAGAGATTGTAGTCGAGAGACACATCGACCACTTCAACTTCGACGCACATGGTCTTCCCTCCTAACTACAGAAGAAAAGAGGGGATGATTCCATGTGGTTGGAACGAACAACCGTCGAAAGTGGTAAAAAGAGTACGTGACGGAGGCAAAATGGGTTGGCCAATGGCCTTCCAACATGCCAAAGACATCATGCATGTCAAGGTGCCCTCATCAACCTTCATGCAGAAAATGTTCCGAGTAAAAGTTTTTGTGGTGTAAGCCACTACTATCTGAAACGCTACGTGGTAAGGAAGATGAGGTTTTAAGTTGGTCGTATCAAGCATGATCATTCCCAGATTACAAGTCTCAATAGATCCTAAGGAAGCTAACATATCCTTTCTCTAGGAAGGGAAGCTCTGGAGGACCTCCAAAGCTGACATTGCACAAGGGGTTTGTGACAAATCCTCCACCATGGAGTAGTTCTGGGCGGCCCTTGCTTTTGGGTTGTGGGAAGATTTCTTGAATGCACCTTTGGGGATGCATGTCATTGTTTCTCCCAATGTCTTCTCAATTTGGAGAGGAAGAGATGGGTTTTTGGCTTCTTTACCCTTCTCGTAGGTGTTTGGCATTCTTTAGTTGTGTGTCCTAGTTGTTAATTCAATGCTACTTTTCATCATGTACACATTCATAGACGAAGGATTACTCGAAGACGGAGGGGGTCCCTAACCGGCCCCTTCCACACTTGAAGAGGCTTGAGCTAAATTTTTCCCATATGGAAATGGATTGGTTAACACAATAGGCTGTTGCTGTACCAATAACTTATGGGCCTCTACAAGCCGAGGGCACTGGTGAGTTAGATGGTCTTCCTTGCAAAGATTACAGGTATACTTCGACTTCTTCTTTTCAGTGTTTCCCTCGCTAGAATTATTGGTAGGTTTCTTATCCCCCTTACCCTTCTTTCGTTATTTCTTCTTTCCATCAGGTTGCTGGGTGGCCTTCAAGTTTGTCAATTTCACATTGTGTACATTCGACGTTTGAGTAGGGAGAGCAGCCTAACCAATGGTCTGGTTGACTATTGTTTGCTATATTGACAATTTCTGCAATTGATTTGACAACTGAACAATGGGCTTCGTTTACGCTGAACCTACAATACCATCGACATGTGGTCCATATCTCTGTCTAGTCTTGTCAAGTATCGATCATGGTGCATCTGGTAAAACTTTGTAAAGTAAAACAGACTGAGAGTAAATTAATTCTAGCTATTGGGCTCTTAATATCGCTTCTTCCTCTGAAAAGACCCCTGAGGTTGCGACGTATTTAGATAACTAGGGTACCAAAGACTTAAGGAACCACTCAAGTAGGAATGATGGTGGGACTGGGACTTTTGTCAAACTCTTCTGGTGTCTCCATTCTCAGATGTGATCTGAGATATGGTCCTCTTTTGTCTTCTCAAAGTTGGCCAACAATTCAGTGTAGACGTCGTATCACACACGTAATTGGAAATGGTTTAAGAAAGCCATTGCCAATTCGTCGAAGGAAGAGTATCTCGAGCGTTCAAGCTTGATGTACCATTTAGCTGCACTCTCGATGAGAGTGCATTGAAACAAACACAACTAGATGGAGTTGTCTCCCAAATAATTGGACGAGCACCATAAATGGAAGGTAGTCACATGATCACCTGGATCTTCGTTAGGCTTGGCCTCGAAATTTGGGATGTCCGAAGGAAACTTGGTCAGTATAGGGGGCCAATGCAGATCATGACAGATGGGGTCATTTAATAACCTTGTCAAGTTTGGCAAGTGCAAAGTTGCCAGAAACAGTAATTTGGGTTGTTGATTGTAACAAGGGAAAGAGGAGCCTGGAGTTTGGCTGGCACCAGGTTTCTAGGCAAAGTTAGGTTGTTGGCCAGGGTTCTAGTAATAACCATGGCCATGACTAGTGTATGGATTCTATGCTTGTTGAGATGTCATCGACTGACTCCCGTAATAGGACGTAAAGGGCTGGGCTTGCGTCGCATTCCAAGGATTTTGGGAAGGGTTTCCCCCTACCAATATGATGGGCATAGGTGATGAGCCTTGCCCGGGGTTCCATTGGCTATGGAAGGGGTTTCCCCCAGTCGACATCCCTATCAAGGGAACTGATCCCTGCCATGGATTCCAAGGTCCTTGTGAGGAAGGAATTCCTAAGTTTTCCCCCTGTGGATGAATGGTACCCTGCATAGGATTTTGTTGTCCATAACCGGGGTTGCCCCTAGCTGAGACGACAATTGATGAGAAAGCGTTGTTACCAAGTGTGCTGAACAAAGGGAATGATGTTGAACCTACCATCATGCTATAATAAGGTATTCCTTGACTCCTTGCTCCAAGCGAATGCTGGTGAGCTCCACCGAGCGAAGGGGATGAAGGAGGTATATGACCCCCTCCACAAGGGAAAGCGTTATAGGGAGCTGAAGTGCCCCCCATAGATCCTTGCAGAGGAGTGTTGGAGCTCCCTGACCTGAGACCTAAAGTTTATAGAATGGAGTAGGAAAGTATAGTGCTCGTGCCGAAGCCAAGCATCCCGTATGAAAACAGAGGGCATGTCGCACTCTGGGTGAAAGGAGCAATGATCTCTGCAATAGACGGAATGAGACCATTGCTCTAGGTAGAGGCATTCGAGACCATAATGGCCCAGACTGTTGATGGTTGGTTAGGAGGCAGAACACCCCTTGTAGTGACAACTGTAGAGGAAATATGAGTATTCCTTGAAGAAGTAGCAACATTTGTTTCCATCGCTTCTTGTGACACTACCTGACGCTCATAAGGTTGAACCTATACAATGATGGGCGACGATAGATCAATGATTAGAGGGTTATATGGACCAAAAGCTTGTGCTCCGAGGTCAGAAATGATTGGTTCCTCCAGAATCAAATGTTCTCCTCTCAAATATGATTTGAGCACAGTTTCCTGTAACCCGGTTGCCTCAAAAGACCCTTGTTAGTCTATTTTTCACCTTAGCAGTGGTGGGGGTGGCTCAAGATCAACCGGCGGCAGGCCCAAAATCCTTCACGATTGGCAGAGCTCTTGATCCTCCACTATGTGAGAAGATCAAATACACTCTATGGATTTCTATAATCATTTAAAAAACCAACACACACTAGAAAAAAGTTCCTATGAGGTAAGACAAGCAAATCATTAGCTAGTTGGAAGAATAGTTACAACAACCAACACTAGAGCAACTTACCGGTGCAAGTGCAACTCGAATACGGAAGCACCCTCTGGGTATAATCTGAAAAGCGTGGCCCCATGTCTACCCTAGGTACTGCGGTATACCCCCACAGTCACTTGTGTAAGTCACTAAGATAAAGGCAACTAGGTTTCCAGCGTGCAAACAATCACCAGGTAGGTACAGTCGACACTCGGGTGGACCGCAATGAGTAGGGTATCAAGCCTGAAACCCATCAAAGGTATCGAAAGCAAGTGTTCCGGAAGATGACTGAGGACCTCAAATGGATTTGAGACCCATGAAGCTCCGTGGCAAACTCGATCAATGAAATCCAAAGATAATCTCTCTATATGCGTTCCCCACTATGATTGGTCGACTTTGGAGGGGTTATCTCTGCTACCTTTCTACACGCGAGCTCGTGTTTAGCCCCTATGTTAGAGGGGGGTCTTGGATAAATTTCACAATTAATGGACTTTCAAACACTCCCTAGTTCAGACTCTTATGTTTGTTTTTGTAGCCTTGAAGAGTTTCCTCTCCAATCCTAAATCAAGGCTCTAGCCTAGACTAAATTGATGAACCCTTCAAACACAAAGTCTAATAACTTTTAATTAGGTGTTAATTTTTGTGGATGTCTTAATTCAAAAGGAACGAAAGTGAAACCAATGATGTTCTTTAAGAGATGAAAAAGAAGAGAATAAGATGATACTAGAAACAAAAGTACTTATTTCTTCACAAATAAAGATTTGCCAATTGAAACTCTTTCACCAAACTTTTCGTAGCTACTTTTCTCAGATCTTTAAAAAGAAAAACTCAAAACAAGATTTTTCTCGACTACGAGATACTTAATGTCTTTAAGCATTCAAGTAAAGAACTTAAGAAAACTTTATTTTTCTTTGGTAAATGAAGCAACTTAACCTAAACTACTTTACCAAACAAAGAAATGAAATATTTTTTTTTATTGTTTTATGCTTCAAAACAAGAAATTTGAAAATAAATTCTTTTCTTTTCTTTCAAAGAAAAAAAGGGGAAAATGATGATAAGACAGGACCAAGAAATGGCTTCTGGCCTAATCGCAGATCGCAAGGAGTCACTGACAATACCAAGTAGGCAGATCAAAGAAGACTCACCAACTTGTTTAAAAACCCTATTTAAAGAAAACACAATAAATATTTGGTCAAAAGAAAGCTAAACTAAAGTCAGAACTAGGCTACAGACTGCTATAACAGAGACTAGTAGTAAATCAAGAAAACCCCTGAGGAGTGTGATTCTTGACATGGAAGAGGATGATTGCCTCTTCTTTTTACAAAAATTTTCTCAATAGGCACGCTACTGACACTTCAACAACCAACGTATGTACACGGGTTGTCCAAGGGCAGGGAAAATATGCACGCGTGTAGGCCCACTATAGGCCGCGTACACCTCTGTGACTCCTCAAAAAAATGAAAAAAAAATAGTCCAGCATAGG
This sequence comes from Picea abies, assembly GCA_900067695.1. Classification (NCBI taxonomy): domain Eukaryota; kingdom Viridiplantae; phylum Streptophyta; class Pinopsida; order Pinales; family Pinaceae; genus Picea; species Picea abies. The sequence continues at coordinate 6,681 of CBVK0100135194.1, read as the reverse complement.
AAGGGAGTACTGGTATGGAAGACCAACATCCCTTGAAGACACAGAAGCTCACAAAAACTCAGAAAGCAGTAAATAAACCGATTCAAACACCTAAAAGAAATATCCCCAAAGACCCTAGAGTCATCCCAGTATGGTCGCCAATTTTGCTATAGTGGGAAAACCCCTCTACGGACTACACCAAGGGTCTAAAGTGTAGGCAGAGCAAACTGTCTAAAGTCTCCTCTAAAGTGTAGGCAGAGCAAACTGTCTAAAGTCTCCTACTTTTAATCACTATCCCAACATTACCCCCTAATCATACATAAAAGACAAGAGAGAGGGATCCAATAGGCCTACCTTAAACTCTGCGTCCGATGTCGATCCCTTTGCACTTGGTTGTTTCCTGGCTGCAAATATCCTCCCAAGTCTGACCTGCATTCATCAAAAGACAAACAAGAAACTACAAGCATGCATTCTACATATGGATTAGTGGGTTAGACATCATAAATAATAAATGTAAACAACTCATATAAGTTTAAGACGTCATTTGGTGGGATGGAAAAAGTACTTCTTTATATTAATCTCACAAAAAGTCACTTACAACATGAGACCGTCATTGCTCCTTGAACTTGGTCCTGGGCTCCTCTTCACCATGCACCAACTGCTTCCACATCTTCTTCTCCTCTTCAATTCTCTCTTAGGGAAAAGGTAAAGGGCTTTGGAATTGGGGCAAAGGGGGATTGATAAAATGGGCAAAGTTTCTTTGCTCTCATGCTTCCCCTTGCAATGGGACCCCAACCCCTTATTTTACAGGTCAAAAGGGATAGTAACGGTTGATATGACTGGCTATGGGCATTCAAATGGTCAAGTAATGACCCAGAAACCGATATCCTATGCAATTTTCCACTTTTCGCGATATTTTGTGAGTGTACGTGGGTTGCAGTGAGTCAGCAGGCGTGTGTACGCAGGCAATAGTGGTGTAGGGCACGTACACCTTCAAAGCAATGGTTTTTTGAAGAGCTTGTTCAGTGATGTCTTGGAAAAGATAGCAAGTTAGATGGCCTGATGCTAGGTATGCATGTCTGGTGCAAGTTAGGGTTATAACACTCCTCTTCTTCTTCAGAAAACACACATATTCTTGACCATGTCATGAAACCATAAAATCAACTTTCTATTGCCTCCACAAGCATCTCATCCACCGAACATGAACTTGTACAAGAAAAGACGAAGGATCCCTCATATAAACCATAGAAATTAGCCTAGGGAAAACCTTGAAAATCATCTAAGGACTAACCGAACAATAGAAAGAGCGACTAGTTCAAGTGCCATAGAAGCACAATGATTCCTTCTCCTGATATTACTCCGACATGAAGGGAATCCACCTAGACCTATGTACACATCATATATATATCAAGGAAGGAGTTTGACCCATTTTTCAACCTCAACACCGGATGAACCCGACAATGAAATACACAGTCAAGGAAGAGATACATAAATTTCTTACGACTAATTTCATATATCCTATTTCTGATAGCCAATGGGTCTCCACTCTTGTAATTGTACCAAAGAAAAATGGTAAATGAAGAATTTGTGTAGATGATAAAGAATTGAATAAAGAAACACGTAAGGATCACTTCCCATTATTGTTTATCGACTAGGTCCTAGACACACTCACATGGAAGAAGTATTTTTCTTTCCTCGATGACTTCAGTGGATACAACTAGATTCAAATCGCTTATGAAGATCAAGAGAAAACGATGTTCACTTGTTCTTGGGGAACATTCGCATGTGCTCTACCATTTGGATTATGCAATGTCCCCACCACCTTTCAACGAGCCGTTATAGGTATATTTTTTGATCTCATTCATGACTGTGTGGAAATATATATGGATGATTTTACAACATATGGGGACGAATTCAATGAAGCATTATCCAACTTGGAAATGGAAATGACATTAATCAGGTGCAAGGAGTCAAATTTCTCCCTAAGTAATGAAAATTGTTTTATTATGGCAATTGATGATATTGTGCTTGGACATCACATCTTAGCCAAAGGTATTCAAGTCGATCTTGAGAAAATAAAGGTAATACTCAATTTTCCAATGCCAACTTTGCAGAAACATGTACGAATATTTCTAGGGTATGTTGGTATTATTGTACATTCATTGAAACATTTTCACTTATTGTTCGTCCGTTATTTTCTCTACTTAGAAAACATATTGAGTTCATGTGGAAAGAGACATGCCAACATGCGCTTGATGAATTAAAAGTTAAAGTATCTGAAGCACCTATACTAAGAGGACCCGATTGGACCATCCCATTCCACATTTCCACAGACGCATCCGACACAACCATCAGAGCAGTCCTCAAACATCTCGAAGGAAAATACCCATATGCAATATATTATGGTGGTAAGAATATCTCACCCGCTGAACTAAACTACATAGTAACTGAGAAATAGTTTCTTGCTCTTATTAATGAAATAAACAAGTTTCGACAGTACATCACTGGATATTCTGTAATCTTGCATACTCATCATGATGCTATTAAATATTTAATGAACAAACCAATCACAAATGGTAGAGTTGCTAGATGGTTTCTTTTATTGCAAGAATTTGATAAATTACCATTTTAGACAAACCAAGAAAAGATAATGTAGTGGTCGACTTTCTTTCTAGAATAAAATCTAATGAAAATGAACCTCTAATAGATGATCGTTTTCCAGATGAACACCTCTTTGTAGTATCTACTAACTCACCTTGGTTTGCAAATATTTCTAACTTTTTGGTTGTAGGTAAAATTCCACATCACCTGACCCCTAAAGAACAACAAAGTATAGTTAGGAAAAGTAAAATATTCTCATGGATTGATGGCTGGCTCTTTTACATTGAATTTGATTTGATTATCAAAATGTGTGTATGAGAAGACGAAGTCCATGACATCCCGAAATCCTGCCACGATGGGCCATGGGGGGGACACTTTGTAGATAAAATAAGTAGGTGCAAAATACTTCACCAAGGGTATTACTATCCCACACTTTTTATAGATGCCAAAGAATATGTAAAGAGGTTGACAACCATCAACGCATGGGTAGACTTGTATAGACAGATGAAATGCCACTACAACAAAAAATGGTGTTAGAACCCTTTATTAAGTGGGCCATTGATTTTGTGGGACCAATAAATATCCCATCTCACTGACACTCCTACATCATCGTCTATACATACTATGCCACAAAATGGATGGAGGCCAAGGTACTTCCAGTGGAAATCGAACAAGCAGTGGTATAATTTCTCCACAAGGAAATTTTTATAAGGTTTGGGATACCACGAGAGATAGTGACTGATGGAGGAACTTGGTTCACATCATGAATTTTCAGATATCTGATGGAAAACTACACAATCAAGCAAAAAATAACAACACCATATCATCCATAGGAAAACAGACAGGTAGAGGGAACTAACAAAACCCTTGACTCTATCATTACGAAAACTGTCAGATTACACCTCAAGTATTGGGATGATAGACTCCTCGAAGCCTTATGGGCCTACAAGACCACCTAGAGGACTATTACAAGGTGCACACCTTATGATTTAGTTTATCGGAAGTGAGTACTCCTTCCCATTGAGACAAAGATTCAAACATTAAGGACAACATTACAACTTGGGTTGGAATTATCAGAGGCTTAGAAACAAAGATTGCTTCAAATCAATCAGTTGGACAAATTGCGACATGATTCCCTACATTGAGCCACAATGATACAACATCAAAGGGATAAACGACACGATAGGTTTATCAAGAGAAATAAATTTGAGGTTGGATACTGGGCATTATTGTTCGATTCCAGGTGCAAAGATTTCAGAGGAAAGTTTTGAAACAGATGGCTTGGTCCAATGAGATTGAAATAGTTTATGATAGTGGCGCCATCAAACTCCACACTATTGATGAAGATAGGATTCCTCTCATGGATAATGGACATAGACTTTGTTTGTATTAGCGACCCTTATAAAAAGAATCCTTTCTGAATAAAATTACAAATGGATGGCCTGACAATGATTTGGAACTTATTCTTGCCAGATAATTTATGTTTCTACTAAAAAAAAAAGTGAAAACTAGCTTGACTAACGCTTAAAAAAATAAAAAAATAAAAGAAAAGTGAAAACTATCTTAGTTGGCGCTTGGAAAAAAGAATAAGGGAACTTCACAGTTTCATTATGGTTATGATACGATCCTTCTCAATAAAAAACTTGTTTCTTTCTAATAATATTTTTTTGGTAGGATCTGTAGGGGAGAATAATGTTGCTGCAATTCTAGTTGCTGTGATTATCTCTGCTTCAACCCTCCTTGCTGCAACTCCCTTTGTAGCAACAATTTTCTTTGTTGCAACTCTGGTTGTCGTTGCAATCCCCTATGTTGCAATTGTCATTTCTATAACCAGTCTCAGCAATAATTCCCCTATAGTGCAGTGCATCATTTATTTCACACATTTCACTCATTCCCTTGGTTGCTACTCCACTACATCTATCCCATATTTTGAAAATCCCTTTTCCCTATTCTCACAACTACAAAATCATTGCATCCCCCCTCCCTTATGCAAAAATACCCACCCCCAACACTCTATGTTTCATTGGTGTAGCTTCATTGTTGCGAATCACGTTGCTGCAACTCTACTTGCAGTGACACTTTCATTTCATTTTCCCATTTTTCCTATTCACCTGTATCACTTCCATTGTGATTCACATCACATGTTTTGCAAATTCGTTGTTGCAATATTAGCTATTGTGACACCCCCTTTTATTTATTTCAGTATTTCATTTTCATTACTGCAACTTCATTATTTGAATCACGTCACTGCAAATCTACTCGCGGCCTCATTCCATTTCTCTCACTTTCCACCCTCACCCTTCCCCTAAAAAATTTATGTTTCAACTCTTATTTGCATCATAAAGGAACATCACTAGTGCTATAGTTTTAGTTGCCTCGACTCCACCTACAACTTACACTTTTCAGTGTCATCGTTCCTGCAACTCCGACCGATGAAACAATGACAAATGGCACCACAATTTCGATGAGGACCGTCGACGTGACTCCAACTGTCGTCGACAATACTCCACTTGTGTTGTATTGTACAACCACTCAAGGTAGGGTATGGCATGTACACATTCTTATTTGAATTAGTAATAAGTGCATTTTAATGGCATGCGTCTCATCATTCCTTCATAAACTGCCACATCAAACCATCATTACTACAATAATGAATTTCCATAACCACCACCCTCATTGTTACAACTCCAAACTTACCACCCCATAACTTGCATCAACCCTTGAAAACATTAAAACTCAAAGTTGATAGAGGAAAGGATCCATGGGAGGATCACTACTTTGCAGAGAGTCGATTGAACCCTACTGCTGGAGGTTTACAACGATATCAAAAAAATCTTAGGGCAAGCAGGATGGATGGATTATGTATTACAGTTACATGGATACAACAACGATATCGCTCTAGAATTCACCATGAACTATTCGACATAGCATACCAAAGTCGTAGGAACACATATGGAGGTTACAAAAGAAACGATAGCAGAGGTCACTGGCCTACCTCACATCAGTCAAAGGTGGTATAACCGAAGGAACTCCCAGTCATAAGTTCTACGACAATTCTTGAAGTAGGGGAGGCATTGGTAAAGAAAGGGATATGCTTCAAAAATAGATATTTACATAATCCATGGGAAGATGTTTCCATTTTTTTTCAAAGATATTTTACTTGTGAAGGCTTCTTTGGCACTATCTATGTGTAACACATTTGTTTACTTGATCATTTACGCCATAATTATTTTTCAGGACATTACAAACAATGTCAACATTGGTGCAGAGAGCTAAGAACCTTAGAGAGGCGATGCCACATCACAACCTCATCAAACAACTGGTCAAGCATTCTCTTCAACAAGAGGGTCACGGTTGGAGCAATGTGGTGCAACCTCCATTTCTCCTCGAGTAAGTTGCTACAATTCAGATAGTTGAACAAGAATCCCCTACACTCCTAGCTCCATAATCTACTTGTTGGGTCAAACTATCTACGTACGGGTCGTAAGACCCAAGGTTAAGTTCAACTATGATAAAAAAACCCACAAGACACCAACCATTTCAACATCACCTGCTTGCACAGATGAAGTCTCACCCGAGGTATCTATGGGGACTGCATGAACCGAGCTTCTGCAGGAGTAAGAAAAAGGGATGCGGATACCTGAGTCATTGTTCCTCCTTTTATCTTATGTAAGTTTTGGATTATTACATAGATTATCATAGTCATTCATGAATATTTATGCATAATCAATCCATAAACTAAATCTAGTCTGTGAAGTAAAGCATCGTTCATAAACACACATATACAAGTAAGGAACACAAGATACAAGATTATCTCTAAATTATTTCTTTATTCATATTATAAACTTAGTACATTCATTACTCTTGCATAATCTCAACCTCACTTATCAGTCTCTCGCTCTTCAGACTCTCTTTCTCAACCCACCCGTTACGTATTTATACCCAAAATCTAGGTCTTAAATCCATATTCTATCTATCCCCAAATAGACCATTACAATACATGGAATGGACATCGTCAGTTAAATGATTGTTTGCTTTCTTCTACTTTTCACTCTTTATACAAATTTTTTGTTGTTCTTCTATTTTGTGAGATCGGAAGAG
>CBVK0100135193.1:0-14495 GCA_900067695.1 Picea abies | reverse complement strand
TTGCAAAATGACGCTTTAAAACTGAAAAAAAAAAGGTGGAAATCGGGCTTTATTTCCGGCCTGCCCACGCCCAAAAGATATTTTCGATTATAGCGCGATATTATCGCGACATCTACGATAATATCGCGACATTTTCAAAATTTCGTAAACCGCGCGATATTTTCGCCGATATTATCGCCAAACTGAATTTTGCCGATAATATCGTAAATCGCACGATATTATCGCGATGTTGGTAACAGAGAATTTAACACACCCATCTTAGAATCAGCCAAATATTAGTTTTCCCTCCTTACCGAGGTAAAAGGCATGGTTTACTTCTTTTAGAGCTTGTGTTTCTAGGGATTCTAAGTCCTCTTAGGAATTACAAAATTGTATGATACAATAAAGGCTGGTGGTTTCCACCTCCAAATTTACCGTGGTAACCTCTTACGGTGCGGAATTGTCCACCACTGTAACAATCCCTTGAATAACCTCAACTCAGCTCACCAAACAAAATGCTTTAAAACCATATATCTTGCAATCAAATGCAAATGCCCATCGACTGCCAAGAAGCTGAAACATTATTATAAACCCACATTTACAAGCTACAAATAGGTAAAAGAAATAGATGCGGAGGTGAGAAAAAAGTTCGAGGGTTTACTAGCCGCAAAGATTGGCGTGGAGTTGAGTGTGCAACAATAATGGAAGCCAGTAAATGCCTTACCACATGCAAGAAAGGGCAAAGATTGCCCTTGCTAGAAACGTCATCATATTGTTATTGTTTTCATAGCATTATGAAGTTCATTCCATTTTATTAAATAACCATAACCATAAATGCTGTAGCAACCAAGACGACAAGAAGAAACACCATGCACAAGTACACAAGATATATCCTAGGAAACCCTTCTCAAACAAGGGAGAAAAACCCAGCCAAATCCTTTTCTATATTCTTCAAGAGAAAGACCTTTCACCACCAAAATGACTTAACACACAAGAGGGTGCTTAAGCCCTAGAAACCCTAGCGCCCAAGAGAGGTGTGCACCCTTGCCAAAGAGAAGTACTTACTAAAATTACCAAAACATGTGAGGAGGATATGATTCTTCAATAGAGAATCATCTCCTACTTCTATTAGACTTTGACTGATTTAGCAAGGGCATCTTATTGGCACAACAGGGCAGACCTCTCTAAGTCAAGCACACTTTATTATTATATTTATTATTATAATTAATATTTTCATTATTAATTATCTTCTTAATATTAATTATATTATCATAGGGCCGACCTGTACCCTTTACATAATAACTAGGGTTACAGGTAGGTCTAACTCTGATACACCCACTAGTGTTCATCCACTAGGGGACCACATCCATAGGGATGACATAGACCCGAGTCACTGCATTACACAGATGAGCTAGGTCCTCACACATGCACTTATGCTCATCCATAGTCACGTCTGCTCTACAGATCTGCTTTCCCACTGCCACCATCAGGAGGATCATCTGGAGTCTTCACATCAACTCTGTTGCTTATTCAGAGGAAGCCATCACATCATCTTCGTTCTTATTCTCATGATGATGTGCCCAACGCTTTTCGGGATTTCTCTAACTCAACAGATCGCTCTTTACATCGGATAATCATCTGGAGTTCTTCTCTCTCACGTCATGGAGGAGGCCATATCCATTCCTAGCCCTTGTCCCAGGCTGGAACCACAAACTCTTTATTAGGGGCTTTCTCTCAGGTTTGTAAGCTGAGAGTAAGACTTCACACAGTTGCTATATTCCACATCTCACAGGTTTGTAAGCTGAGAGTAAGACTTCACACAGTTGCTATATTCCACATCTCACAGGTTTGTAAGCTGGAGGATGTCTCCTATAGCTGCATTCATTAACACATATGTTGTTGTTGCTGCTTGGTGCTCTGAAGCCTGTGGCTGATAGTTTGGAGCTGATTCCTAGGGTTTGAACACTTGTTCGGTGCATTAGTGGTTGAGCCTCCTCTTTCTCTTTATTACTATTCTCCTTCACATCTTCTCTAAGATTTCATGGTTTGTGTTTTTTCTTTTAAGCTTGCTCCAATTTTGTCTACACTCACATTTTCGAGTTCCCTTGCCCCTCCATTATTGTTGTCCAGGTCGACGACTTCCATGTTGTGGCATTGGTCTTGGTTGGGCTCTTTTCATAATTGATTTTTTTTCTTAGCGTCAATTCCTTGGTATGTGGGAGCATTTCTTCTCTTATGTATCAGACAAGATTACAGAGAAAAACCTAGTTTGCTAGCCTGCACAGTTCCCAATCACACTCAAACGACAGATTGATACTCCTCAGGGCGAGAGTATAGCTTCTTCGTGGGATCTATCGATACACAAGAGCTGCAACCATGCAAAGATACAAGAATTACTAAAGATCTAACACAATAGCTCTTCCCAATTCCTTGGAATTTTTTGGAATAGTACCCGATTAATGGGAGAAGAAATGTGCAGGTCGATCCTAAAAATAAAAAACCTGTGATCTCAGTTTATGTCACTTTCCGGAAAATTTCCGTGGCTTTCCTCAATTTTTAAGTGGCGAAGATGGTGAGTTAAGGTGTCCTATTAAGTCTAATTAATGAATTTTAGATCTATGAGCTAAATATTGTGAAGTGTGATTGAGTGCTTGTAGCTTGCTCAACAAAGTTGCCAAAGTACTGAAAATTGAAATACGTGAAGGCTGAAGCCCTTAAACCAAGAAGTTGCAAAATGAGTTCTTAAGTGTTGAGTTATTGCGTGTAAATGTTAAGACTGAAATTGCTTTGTGAAACTGAGAACTAAAAGTAACTTGCGGAATTGTAAAGGGTTGATTAATTGAGCCTTTATGAAACCAATGTTAGCATGCGCATGTGGAATATAAAGATTAGATAAACTGAACTTGCATGCAACGAAAGATAACGATCTAATCTAAGCCACCACGGGCTCTAAGCTAGCATGTGTTATGAGATCTACTCTAGATTATTTTAAGTTAAGCATGCATGTAGAAATCACGACTACTCTAGCTAAGCTTGCAAAGTAAAGACTGAAAGGAAAGCAAGCCGCTTGGGTACAACTCCTTCGGGCTTGCGTTTACAGTATTTTAGAGTAGATCAGGAAGAAGAAAACGTTACCCAGTGAGAGGAGTTGTTTGGAGGGTGTGTTGTGCATGTGATTTGGGCAGCATGCCCTCTTGTCCTGGTAAGAACCTGCAAAAATCAGCAAGCTATTGTTTGCTGACTTGAGCTACAACACTCTCAGAAAATGTTATGAAATCTTTGTTTTTAGGTAAAGATTTTGTGCATACAAGAACCAGAAAATTAAATGATTTTAGGTGACCTATCTAAGCATGTTAGCTACCGAAATGAAGAATGAGAGAAGGTGAACAATATCAGAATTAACTTGGAGTGTATGCGAGAAGTAAAGGTAAATCCGTGCTTGGACTTAGCCCAATATCCTCTCCTTGAAGTGTCCTGCAAAGCTTAAACAGAATGTGAGACAAAGATAAATAATGATGGCATATATGAATAATCAAAACTAATTTTAATCATTAGTACATGCAGATCAAATAAGTTAGCAATTATACAATCACTAAACTTAGTTAAGTAAAATACTTTACCCAACAATCTACCTATAATCACACAAATATTTAAAACAAAACGATTTCACCTCATATGCATGCAAAGAGCCCAGACAAATCTTGAGATCCGTGTATCCTCCAAAGCATTTCCTTTATTATCCAAATGGAAGAAGTTATAGCAACTAATTGCTACAAGTTCTTCAATAGCCACATCAATGAAGAGAAGTGACAATAATGATGAGAGAGGAAGAGAATAAGATGGTGAGAAAAGAGTAGCATAACAGTACCATAATGAAAGGTGAAGAATGAGGGAATGAGAGGTCTCTTAAATAGCTTGAGAAGCTAAGGAGACCCCTCTTGGATCTTCAACACTTATCAAAGATCCAAGGGACAAGACAACTCAAAGAAGAAAGCCACCAATGGGATGCATGGCTTTTAGGTTGAAGGAAATGGAAAAAGATGAAATGGATAGGGAGAAAGCAAGGGAAAAGGAAACGTATGAGCTAAGAGGAGGCCCACGTACCAACTAAAAGGGATTTGCACGCTTTCATTCCACTTTTAATGAGATGTTTCCATCTCTGCATGAGACACTTCCCAAATAAACTGTGGATAAAGCATGAGTTTGAGGGAAAGCGTGAGAGATAAGAGGAAGGGCGTGAGGATGTGAGGAGTGTGACGTCCACACTCTAAGTGGGACGTGATTGGTGGAGGAGAGGCCCAGGCATTCAAGAGTGAGTTTCCAAAATTAAAAAGGAAAGGGGACGTACCTGCCAAAAAGGACGTAAATCTTTTAAAAAGGAAATGCATGAGGATGTGAGTGCGTGAGCTAGGAGTGTGCTTTGAGTGTGGGGGAGTGTGTGTGTCACACTCCAAAAAGGACGTGGAGGGTAAGGGGTAAGGTAGGAGGAGATGCCCCACGCACCAATTGAAGATGGTTTCCAACATTTACGTGGGAGTGAGCATGAGGAACATGTGAGGGACGAGTGTGAGGGGCGTGAGGTTGAGTTTACGTGAGGAAAGGGGGACGTGGAGTGTGGAGTCCATGTAATGGAGAAGGGATAGGGAGGGCGCACCTCATGAGGAGGGGCCCAAAACTCTTTAATAAAAGATTTATTAATTAAATGCATAAGAAGGTCGTACGGTTTTTAAGAGGGGGGTGTATCACTCACATGGAAAAAGGTAAATAAAAATTAAAAGAGGGTTTAAGGGGTAGGTAAAGGTTAGGAATAGGTTAGGTGGGTTAGGTGGGTTCTCTCATCATTAAAATCACCTTTACTTCACCTGATTTGACTAACTATTACAAAAATTACATTTTCTCATGTTCTGGGTTTGGCAATTAAAACCGCCATTTTCCCGAAATACTCCTAAGTGGACAAACAACCTAGCAAAACTTGTCCGACTGAGTTGAAACTTGATCCACGGGTGCAGGGGGTCTCATTAGCTTTCTTTTGAATACAAATACCCCTATTTCAAATCTCAGGACCTAAGTTTTACATTAACTACCCAGAATTAATTAATTAATTAATTCGGAACTTTAAAAAAAACCTAGCTAGACTTGACGGAATTCCGCGAAATTTCGTGTGTTGTCTTACATGGTCACTTACAACATTCCTAAACACTAGCTACCTAGGAATGACTTCATTAGAATGCCTTTCACCACTTTGGAGGATTTATTGGGTGAGAGTGAAAAACTCAAGGGAGATTAACCCAGCTGGTTAGGCCACATTAACCTCCTGAGGATAAAAAACACTTAGCAAAAGGAACTCTCCTAATGAAGAAACCCTAAAGCAACTGACCTAACATGATCCATGTAGACCTATTACATTATAAACCCGCGCAGGGGTGCGGTAATCCCGCTTACAAAACTGTGTGCTGGAGCAAAAAAAAATGCCCTGTAGAACCAAAAAGTCTTCGACATGTTTGCATCTGTTGATGCATATCTTCATGGTACATGGAGTTGACCCCCTAGTTGAAGAGGCGGTCAACACGAACTTCTGAGGCAAGTTAGGCCTATCTTGAGGCCTTTTCTGAGGCAGCGAAAAAGTACATTCTGTAGCAGCTTCTGTGGTATTCTTTTGAGGCAGCCTAAATGATGTTTCAACGCTTTACAACTATGTATATGGTGTGGGCACTTATTACAAACAGTGCTCTATCATATAGTAAAGGAGAAAGAGGACCTGATAAAAGATTGTATTTTAATTATGGGATTGCGTGAATCTGTCTACTAGATGAATTGGTTACTGGCATATGCAGCAATGAGTGCTTTCACCTCTCTGATCTCGGGATGTAAAATGCCAGCTATGTGACTGAGTTGGATGTTGCCATCAGATCAAAATTTGTCAAGGGCATTGTGGACCTATCTGTTGAAGGGATAGGCCAAAATTATTGCACATACCAATCTGTCAATTCATTGGAAATTTTATAAAACCAATCTGTTGGTATTTCATCTAGTGATAACCTATACTCCAGAGCACTTAGCATATAACTGGGTTCTATTCCAGTTTTCCAATGGGTGTGCTCCAAAGTGAGATGTGAAGATACGAGGCCAGGTAATAATTCTGGGTGAATTATGAAGATGATGTGATAGATGACACGTTTTCAAAATATTCAAACATGAAGTATTGTCCAAATAATGAAAGCTTGAAGACTGTTGATGTGAGAGGTATGTTGCAGATTTCAAGAATGATCCTTGATGTGACTTTTGAAGTGTGTGCTATAAGTGCACATTATTCAAGGAGACTAGACTTGCAGCTAGTAATGTACAAAGAAAGTAACATTAGCCACCTCAAGAGAAGTTAAGGAATGCAAGCAAGAATGACGAGGAGTTCTTCTCTATCTCAGCTTTCTCAGGAGGACCGAAAGCAAGATTGAGCATGATAGCAGACTAAGTACAGGAGGCCATTTTGGTTATTATTCCTATGGGATGTCATCTTGGTTATTATCATAGTACGGGAGGCCAACAAAGTTCTGTAGAAGTAGTAGAGGACCTGAGAAGACATGGGATGTCTCCAAGTTAACAACATCAGAAAAGGAAGATGTTTATCCTTCCGACTTCAGAGGGAGTCAAACAACGAGAAGAAGGAAGAGGCAGTACCTTCTCCCCCTTCAGTAGTTCAAAGGGAGACAGTTACTAATCCAGTTGATCCAGTTGAGCCCGTAGCTCCAATTGATGTTCCCAAAGACATTGCAGTAGGTCATAAAAGACCTGCCTGGGCTCGACAAACTCTGTAAGAGGCAGAGGGACATGCAACTCCTCGAGGCACGTTTCGAGAGAGAAAGAGACCACAGTTATTTTCGAGCTACATTTCATCTATGAGCCACATCATTGATACTGAGCCTTCCTGTCATGGAGAAGCAGCAGGTCAGCAGGTATGGCAAGATACCATGTTATAAGAGTATCAGTCCATCATGAAGAATGATGTATGGGATATTGTTCTGAGACCAGAAGGGAAGTCTGTAGTGACTTTCAAGTGGATATATAAGATCAAGCATGCAGTTGATGGAAGTGTCGAGAGGTACAATGCGAGATTTGTGGCCAAAGGATTCTCACGGGTGGAGGGAATTGATTATGAGGAGACATTTTCTCCTGTAGCCCGATATACTTCCATCTGTACTATCATTACACTAGTTGCATCCATGGGTTGGAAACTATATCAGATGGATGTAAAGACAACCATTCTCAATGGTGAGATTGAGGAAGAGGTTTACATCGAGACGCCAGATGGATTCGTGATACATAAGCAGAAATATCATGTGTGCAGGTTTAAGAAAGCCCTGTATGGACTAAAGCAGGCACCTCGTGCTTGGTACGAGAAGATGGTTGGATTCCTGATGAGTTTGGGCTTCAATAAGAGTGTTGTTGATCCAAACCTATATTACCATTATTCATTGTGATAACCAGAGCTGTGTGAAGATCTCAGAGAATCATGTGTTTCACAATAAATTGAAAGACATTGAGATCAAATACCATTATATCAGAGACATGGTGCAGAGGAAAGCAGTACACGTGCAGTACCTTCCTACACATGAGCAGATTGTAGATATCTTCACCAAACTGCTTGCCAGGACGAAGTTCGAGTACTTACGTGAGAGACTTGGCCTGGCGAAGAATGCCTCCCTATCTAAGAGGGAGTGTTGATGATTGCAGCATCGTGTGACATTCTCCAGGATATGTTCTCCCCTGTGACTGAGTTGAGTTGACCTGTGAGAGAACCCAGAGTTGGGTATGCCCATGTGATGGGGTGCATCGTTCTCCTCTGTGTGAGAGTTGAGTCGTCCCCTAGTGTTGGGTGTGCCCATATGATGGGGTGCATCGTTCTCCTCTATCTGAGAGATGAGTCGTCCCCTAGTGTTGGGTGTGCCGATGTGATGGGGTGCATCGTTCTCCTCTGTGTGAGAGTTGAGTCATCCCCCAGTGTTGGGTGTACCCATGTGATGGGTGTATCATTCTCCTCTGTGTGAGAGTTGAGTCGATGTGGTCTCCTGCCTTTGTACTCTTGTGGACTTAGTTGAGTCAGGCTTGAGATGGTACTCCGGATGATTCTCTTGTGGACTCAGTTGAGATAGAGAACTGTTGAGTATGACGTCCCTGTGGCTGAGCACAAACAGGCGTGTCCTTAGTCGCTGACCACTAGTGGACGTGTGGACCCCTTGCTATATTGTCTGAGACTCGAGAGTAATATTTACTTGTAACCCTAATTTGTGATGTAAAGGGTACAAGTCGGCCCCACCATGTGAAAGATAATTAATATTGTGTAATTATTTATTATATTATTTAAGTTGTACAGGTCGGCCCTATTGTGCCAATAGACACATCATTTCATGTGATAGGTTTTGTATAAATAAAGAGTGAATCCCCATTGTGGATTACACACTTGTCAACTCATGATTTCAGAAGTTGTGGTCTAAAATTATGAGGACTGTAATTCGCACTTCTCTAGGAGTTAGTTTTCTCAGTCATAGTTGCACCCTATTGTGTGCTAGGTTTGGTGGTGGATGGCGGATCTTCTCTTGGCAGTATAGCAAAGGATTGTTGGGTTTTTTCCCTTGTTTGAGAAGGGTTTTCCCAGTATATTTCTGGTGTCTTTTGTGCATGGTTATTCTTCTTGTGATCTTGGTTTACTGCGGTTGTAGCTAATGTATTGTTGCAGTGTTTAACATCAGTGACCTTCAAACTCTCCTTAAAATTAAGAAAGAATGGAAATTAATGGGCTTGGAAAAAGTGCATTGTGGACAAAGGTACCATACACCCTCTACAAAGGCAACCATGAATGAGACACTACAGCCCCTTATATGTCATGAGCCCTATGCCCATTGAGTTGTGACCCCAGCCACTCCACCCACTTTACATGGCTTAGAGAGGGATGTCTTGGAAACTCTCCTTAACCTAGGGAAAGATCTACCCAATAGGAAACCTCGTCAACCCTCTCATATTCAAGCTTGACAAATCGCATAGTGTCTTTGAGCAATTAATTCTTTGATATAGTGATCTTTGATGTACATGCTTTGGTGGCTCATTTATTGATTGGATTCACTTATCATGATGTTATGACTTGATATCCTTGGAGGGCGTGCTTGTTTATCTTTGCAGGACCTAGCTGGAGGACAATTTTGGAAGAACAAGCCTAGCTTGGGCTTCCATGGGGCTTGGAGCCCACAGGTCGATGCCAAGGACCTGCATGTCGGATGTGGAAGATCAAACTTGAATGGCCTTGAAGATGACTTGGACGATGTAGCCTAGCCCCCACATGCCAAACGTTTTGTCTAGGAGAGGAAAAACATCTCATTTTTTAGCATGAAGTCAACTAGGGGGTTAGGGCTTGGTGGTGAGGTGACATACATTGGCACTTGGACATTTTGAAGGGGCTCGAGCCTTCATCATGAAGGAAGTTGTTGGATGCTTAACATGTGGCTTTGGGAAGCCTCTCTACTCTTCTCCATCACCAACAACCTCCTCCAAATGCCAAAACGTCCCCTAAAGGAGTGACGTCCTACTAAAATTAAGGTTTTATTTGTGCAAAAGTGAAATTTTAAATGAATCGTTTAATATTACTTTGTTAAGGGGGAAAGATTAGGTTTGTTGACCCCTAGTCTTGTGGTTTACCCCTAAATATGTGGACAAGTCACCTTGGGGACATTTTGTATAAATAAGAGATCATAAGATCTCATTTTAACATAACTCTCCCTCTTGTGAGAGGACTTGATCTGAAATTTTTGCTACACTTGGCCATATTTGTCTCTTGTACACTTGTTTATGGCTATCTCTTGTGAATGGTTGATGGAGGAGTGAGGCGCTAGCCTTGGATGAATGCTTTCTAGCTTTTATGGTGGATTATCTTAGAATCTTTCTTGATTTTGGTATCGTCTTTTACTCTTATGCTATCATCTTTTCAAGTCAAGGATTGTTGTGCTAGGAGCTAAGTGGGAAGTAAGAGTATTTACACCCCCACTCTAGTCTCCATCATTTATTTCTTGAAGTTCATTGATGTTGCAAGGGTTGTTTGAGGAAGTAAGAGGATTTACTCCCCTCATTCTTAAACCTCAACTAGATATACTTGCCTTGGGAAGTAAGAGGATTTACACCCCCAAGGAAGTAGCATCTCTAGTTCATTTATTTGACTCCATTAACCCAATAGTAAAGACACTAGTCATCTATTTTTTGCATTGGAGATATAAAATCATTGCCTTGGGAAACGTGATTTTTTGTCTTTTGAAAGATCTCTTGCTTGGAGTTGGTTTGCCACATTGAGAGGAGTCTTTCCCTATTAGGGCATCCCTCTCTCCCACTATTTCTCTTGTTGTTACAAACCCTAACCTACAGACATTAGGGCTGATCTAACCTAGATAAACTACTAACCATAACTCCTAAACTAACCCTAGGCTAGCTCCTAAATTTTTCTCACTAACTCTACTATAAGTGACTGAAAGCTACAGCCATAAGGCTGCAATTTTCTGCAGGAAATACATGTTTACAACAGTCATCTTCTCTTGCCTCTTAAGTGCCATTTTTCAGCCCATATTTATTGCTAATCTTAATGTTGATTTGCTTAACTAGTTTAGATCCTTGTATGCTGATTTGGATGCTTTATTTGCTGATATAAACTGTTATCTACAGCTGCAAATTAGGGACAGCAAGCTTAACATGCTGATCCAGATTCCATACTAACATATATCATTGCAAGTTGGATTTTCTTGTGTCTCAGGTACAATCATCCAAAGAAGTGTTACATCTTTGGGGCAATACTTGTTGGGTTTACAAAACATCTCTTTCCACATTTCACTCCATTTAGATTTGACCTTTAGGGGCTCCACTTCCATCTCTATTCATCCCCATCTCATTCCCCCTAGGGTCACCGAGATCGCCTCCCTTGAGTGATCTAGTCACACTTGAAGTGCGGGAACTACATCGAGGTGACATTGGGTGTAAGATTCCCAAGTTGTAGCACTTGCTTTTGTGGTTGGGTCAGGCTCTGCCCAACCTACAACTTGTGCTATAATAGGAAGTTAGAACACTACATCGCAGGCTTCATATGCAATGGGGCGTGTCAATGAAATCTGGTGGTCTTTCTAATCGAACTCTTATTTTCTCTGGAATATGAATTTGTCAATATGAAATCCTCTTGCCAGATAATAGAGAGGGGTACTACTCTCTCGTATGACACTTACTTCCATACCAACAAGAAAATTGTTGAGAAAGTCACCATTATTCCTTCAAAACGTCTTAGAAATAAAATTGTCGGAGTTTCAACACATTTGATAAAGTGTATGAGAAGAATCTCGTTGAAGCTTTAAGAGGAGGAACGAGAAAGGCGTATGGATTTTGTGCTTGAGGAGTCAGATGTGGTGTCATATGTTGCAATTCTCAATTTCTTTTGATGAAGGCAACTAAGATGCAAATCCCCAATTCAAGTCTTTTACCGAGTGTAGTTGCGAGGATTAGGGTTTCACATAGAAAGAAAGTCACGTGAACTATTTCACATAGGTAGAAAGAAATGGCATTTGATCGAGGTGAAAAAATATGCAAAGAGGAGTGTGGTCGAATTAGATTAGGGTTTTCAAACTATTGTTAGATCTCAGAGGTGTTTCTGTGCGTGGGAGACAGATTTGCAGGCAATAGATGGGTACAGGCATATGGTAGGCAGATGGGAAAAGTTGCAGACAAAGGGGCATTTTTTGCACGCAAAGGTTGCTCAAATGCCATGGACAACTACCATAGTGAATTTCAGGCCTAAAAACTACAGGCTCTGATACCAGTATTGGACACACGAAATAGGATAAGCGTGAATGTGCATTATTCATCAATATGATATAGGTATATATACATTGATGTGACCCTTGGATTCGTATTCCAAGAGGTCTCTTAGACTCCCAATGATCATTACAATCACTTGACCTTTCACATTTCGTCAAGTTTGTAACCCTAACAAATTATGTTTCCAACACTCCTTCACAATTAATCGGTTGCACAGCCAATTCGTTCCATACATCACATTTAATTGAATTGTACAACATGTTAAATGAATTTGTACAGTGACATAAAAACAGATTGCACCACGGCTTGCTTGCTAGTTTTTTTTCCTTAAATTGAATTTTGATCTTTGTTTTTTTTTTCTTATCTTGCAGTGAAACTATGATGTTTTCTTCAATAGAATTTCTGATTTAATTGGCAAAATGCCCAAGCATGGTCAAAGACCTGAAGTTCCCAGAACTCTAAAAATTGAGTGGCCAAAATCCTGCAGTGACGTTGCCAAGAGCAACAAAATTTACCAAAAGGTTTTGTGGCCAAAGGACAGGATCAAACTTGCTTTGATACCAAATGTGGTGAACCAACTCGGTTCACTTACATAAGTATCCAATGTAAAAAGGACAATAGGTTAAAATCCATATAGGACAACTAATAAATAATTGAATAAGATATGATGAATGATTACAATGAGAATGAGGGCCGTATATATACCCACGCAGGGGTGACCTTTCGCTAAGAGATGTGACCTTTCATTAGGAAGGTGTCTCTTTATTATATATTAATTATTAATTATTGTTAATATTTAATTATTTATATATTTTATATATATTTATGTTTGTTACATCTAACAACCCAAGATTACCATCATCTTGGAGGCTGTGCAACCAATCTAAATTAATGGAGATGCCTTGATTTAAAAGTTGTGGCCCACCATAACCGGCATAGATGGATAAGGATTATTATAACCAATCTTGTGTATAAATAGATTGTAAGATCTGTCCAATTGAACAATGGATGTAAGGTATGAGATGTATCATATGGGAGAGTTGTAACAGGGCCTTGTATTATTCTTTGAGCACTAAATCTAAATGGAATAATATTGGACAAATTCTGTCCTAAATATATATGTGCATACTTTGGACTGTATTTTGTCTGTGCTTATCTCCGTTATTGTGGTTGTGTCCTTATTATCCTGCACTAGGTCTGTACGCCAATGTGTCTAGCAGTTGACTGATCTGTCTAACTCCTGTCTCTTTGGGATCGGTGCTATATTAAGTGATTAAGGGCTAGTTCTCAAATTCAATATCTTTAACAGACCACAGCAAATGCAATTTGCATCAATTACAAAGCAACAGAAATAGGTACATTGCATAACTAAACACTCAAGTCAAACATACCTCCTTAGTCATCCCGGTTACCAGTTGATATATAGAAAGAAGATTATTGCATTCTGGTCTGTCCGGATTGCCAAACTCCAATCTGGAAACAAAAAACCATACCAATACAGAAAGAAAATTACATCAAAGGCTGATTAATAAAGATTGTAATTTTAGTCAGTGTAGAGAAGCTACAGACCTTGGACTAAACAACTACCCTAAGAGTGATTGACAGAGCTGAGAGTATAAGTTAAAAAACATCAATGGGGCTTGTTTCTGGTCCTAATCACAGAATAGGTGTAGTTGCACATCTAATTGTACAAGAAGAAAATAAATCTATATTAAAGGCTGCAAGTGTACACTCATTAGAGGTGAAGGCATGTTCCCTCTAAATGAAGAAAGAGATTAGAAGGCCAACTGTTGGAACCCTATCATCTATTGCACCATCATTTCTTACCATGCTTCATGTGCAAGCTAAACCCAATAGCTCGAATGCCTTAGGATGTAGTGGTCAGATTTTTATAGGACAGATACTTTGTTTAAGGCCCTGAGCCCTCCCGAGTGCAATATGTTTCAGAGACCTACAAAAATTAGTACCATTTATATACTCAATATTTTAGCTCATTTTTTAGAGTGCAGCACACATTTATCAACATTTTGATTTATTTTTTATCAAATGTCATCTTTTTAAAGATAGTGAATGCAATGTAGTACTCCATGAAGAGAGATCTGTGTTCAAAATGTTCAAAGTAGTAACATGTGAAGATGGGTCTAACACATATTGTCCATAAGTTGCTCATACGTAAGTCTCAGTCACTTTGGTGGAGCCCTTAGGTAGTTACGCACAACAATGATACAACCAATGAGTGCATGGACAGAAGTTGGGATGTAGGGAGGTTTGGGGTTGTTTCTATTTAAAAATGAAAATTTATTTCCTGGCACCAAACAAAGAAAGTTGAAAATGGTCATTTTGATCTCTAGATTTGAGGATGCTGCCCAGAATATGCTAGAGGTCTTTGAGGCAGTTGTGAAAACACTTCGAATGGCCAATGGCTTAACCCATTGCATGTCAGTTATTTTTTCTATAAGTGTATATGCTGTGAAAATTCCAGATCCTATCAACTTGCCTTCTTGGTCTGTCTTTGCCCAAAGGAAGGCTCTAAGTTTCACTGTCTTCTTGTTTTGTTTTCAGCTGTTTTATAACAGCCAACAGTTCAAATACTTTCAAGCTAATTTGTTACGGTTATGTTCTCAATTTGGGGGCTCTAGCATGTCGTTTTTGTCATAAGAATTAGTACATGCAACTCAAATAAA
>CBVK0100135192.1:0-14495 GCA_900067695.1 Picea abies | reverse complement strand
CTAAAACGGAGATCGTATGCAAAAGTTACGACCCCGGGAAGTTGATGTACTAGCTTACCCAAACGGGGCCTACATGACTTTTGGTGTTTCATCTCCTAGGGTTAGGTTTTTGGATGTCTAGGGTTTTGTGCATTCTTGCTTATTGTAAAAATTCCTTTAGAGCCTCATTGTAATCTTCTTCTTGCGAATGCACGTTTCCGTCACATCTCTTCTCAGAGATAAGCCGCCACCATTCCAGCAAGCTTGTTTCCGCTGCATTTTACAGTTTTAGCTTATTTCGTTATTGAATAGAAAACTAGTTTTACTGTATCTTTGTTATTTTGTGTTAAGCACCTGTTAATAATCTGTATTCATTTTGTTCTGCTCATAAAATCCAGATCAGATATTCAATGAAGAATACACATGCCACGGAGTGGTGGTATCATCTTCCTCAAAATGAAATTAACCATATGTATGTATGGTTTTATTTGGATTTCTTGTAGATTGGACTAGAATTTGATGGCTATAGATGTTTCCAATTACAAATGAAGCTGAAGTTTTTGAGGAGGAAGATCCTCCACTACC
This sequence comes from Picea abies, assembly GCA_900067695.1. Lineage (NCBI taxonomy): Eukaryota > Viridiplantae > Streptophyta > Pinopsida > Pinales > Pinaceae > Picea > Picea abies. The sequence goes on along the minus strand of CBVK0100135192.1, from coordinate 13,931 downwards.
ACTACTACCATTAGAAGATGTCATTTTAAAAATGATAGGACTTGTAGATATAGATGAACTAGCAGAATCAGAAGAAGATCTACAATGTTTAATTTTCTTACTTTTCAAAACAATTTTCCTTCTCCCTATTTCAAATATAGGAAATACCTCGAGGGACATACCTCTTGTTATTTGATAAGAATGAGAGCTAGAGGACATGTTCAAATCATGTTTAATGGGGAGGTCAATTTATGGGCAGCCTTTGTAGGGATTCCCACTGCTCATGTATTATGATATCTCTGGAAATAACTTCCCAAGAATGGTTTAGTTCAACATGAGTCCTAGTAGTCTCTAAAATAATATTGAATAGAGTCAAGGAAATACTAGTCTATTCATCAAGACCATCACCAATATTAGGTTTTCTATTAAAAGGTACATTCATGAAAACAGTCAATTCAAGCAAGATAATTACAAAAATAAAGAAAAACTACCAGAGAAATATGGAAAATTTCCCTAGTATGGTTGCCAAATAAATGTTGAGGAAAAAGTATGAGGAACCTCACACCAACGTTTTCAAATCTTACTTGGATAGGGTAACATAGTTGGGATTATTACCCTGGGTTTATAGCCTTACTCAAAAATATTAGTTGATTCTCAAGTAATAAGTACTATGAACCAATGTTGTTTTTCTTTAATTAAATGTGCAAAAGAAGAAAGTGAAAAATATGTGTTTTGTTTTGTATAGACTCAAGAACAAATGAAATACAAATCTGATAAGTAATACAAGGAAATACACACATGAGATCCAAAAATCAGCAAAACATTTTTATTGATTTCATTCTAAGTTATAATCATAACCCTTATTTCACACCTTGCAAGGGTAAGGACCAAGATCAAATTTAGACATATTTAGTGGGAACCACACAAAAGACTCTGATAACAAGAGAATATCGAGACTAGAAATCTGGATCAACTTAGCCATGGAAGTATCATTGACTGACTCTGCAAAATATTCTCTATCAATAATGAAAACTAATTCATAATAAAATCAGAATACGCAGACTGTCAAGACCAAATGATTGACCTTTCTAGAATAAGCTACTGAAAGATGCTTCTCAAACGTTAAATCTTGCTACCTTCAATAATACCCTGCTATCAACAAAATGGTTAAGACTCTATGATAACTCAGAATGAATGAAAAGTAATTAATCTCACTTATCATGAAATATTTCCTTGTTCTCTCTCTTTTTTGTTCCTTCTTTTGATCATTTTTTATCTTCCTCAAAAGTAGTTGTGGTAGTTTCAAACTACCTTTAGTTAAGTCATAAATGACTTTTAGTTAACTAAGGAAAGATAATAAATAATAGTAATAGATAAAGGGTTAATAAATAATAACTAATAGGTGGGACCCCTATTTCCTTTTATGGTCTTTAAGTTTTCGATTTCCTCCTTGTTACTCCATATTCATCTAAATAATTAAATCATGCCACCTCATCAAATATACACATATGGAAATCAATTATAACAACCCTTGTATCTCCCAAATAGTATCCATATATATCCAATAAATAAAATGTATTTTCCATTTGCAAAAGCAAAATATTAACTCGTTATCCAAAAATGAAAACATAGTGTCATGATGTCCAAAGGAGGTCAAAACATAAGTAAGTTGTCCAACACCAGAAATAAACATGAAATATCAAAATCCATATTTGCTATGACAAGCAGTTTGTTTATTTTCACTTCTTACTTCATGTGCTTCCTTGCTTGTTGAGTTGGCCTTCTCAGACTGTGGTTGATTGGATGCCTCGGGGTGAACCTCACTGAAGGATCGAGAGTGTTCATTATCTTGATGAGCATGGGATGTAACTGATTGGGAGGAATCACTAGATGACTTAGAATGAGTGGCAACTTTCTTACCTTTCCTTGTGTTTGTTTCAAGGGGAACTATTTTGATTGTTTTGCTTGCATGAGATGTTATTTGAGAAATCTATTGGGTATATTGGTTGAGTGGAGAAGGAGGTGGAAATGGTAAATATACTGTGGGATAGCCATTATGATGGAATGCAGGGTGATGAACAACATCTTCCCAGCCATTAATGAAGGGTACCTCTAGTTGCAGAGATACATGGGTTGGAACATGAACATTAGAAATGTTAGATTGAGGTTTTTAAGGAGGTCTCTCAGGCCTAGTATAGGGATATGGATGAATCACTCCTTGGCCCACAATATTGAAGAAACCATCTTGAAGCAATTGATTCAATTCTTCAGGATCAACATCAAAATGTATAGAGAATCTTGGCCCCTTGTTACCTCTTTGCCAAAAATTATTCCTGCCTCTACCTTTGTTTTTTCCTTTGTCATGTATTCTCCTACTAAAGAAACTCATTGCCTAATATCAAACTTAGATCTGCATATGAAACAAGAAATATTAATCAACCATCAAATTATTTTCCTAAAGATAATTTTAAAACATTAGATCTTATCAGCCAACACACAAGCATGCATGAAATCAATCCATTACTCTGTATATATTAATCACAATTAACTTGCATGATTTCATTTCACAACTGTCATCATTTTGAACAGGGATATGAAATGATACATGGGATGTGACAGGGTTTGTATTGAACGATAAGTGACCTTTATGAAATGGAAACAAAATGATTGTTGTTCTAAATAAAATCAGTTCATATAACTCAACACAAGATCAACTCTTATAATCATATCATTTTCGATTAACCATACATGTCACCCAATCCAATTCATTGTTTGTATTTTAAGTCTATCCTTGACTAATTCACTTTTTAATTTGAAAACTTCTACATAACAAAACACGGGGAAATAAAATGAATTTTGGAAAATGAGAGCCTTTATAATTTGTGAAAAGTGGAATCATGGAAGGGGAAAAAAATGATCAATGTCCTTTCATACTACATATAATTTACCATTCCAATTCCTTTAATCATTAACTAAGATGAACAAACTCAATACTTCCATAATTATCCAAATGGAATCATGTAGCTCATATATCCTTTAATTCCTTTGGAGATAAACTTACTTCATTTATTAAAATCAATTAATAAATATCCAAGAGAATTCCAGATTTGAAACCTCTTCAAAGGTTTATCATCTCATACATTGTCTTATTGGATGTACATTCATTCACAGAGTTTTTTTTTGTAAAAAAAGGAGCGGAGTCAAATTAATTTGTAAGGAAGGGTTTAAATTATTTATTTCCACATAAAAGTGCTCATTAACTCGTCATTCATGTGTTTTTTTTTTTGTAAATCAGTATTTGTATTAGAGCCTCCTTTAAAAAATTACAAACTGTCTATGGAGCCTAGACATGCGTGGCAATAGTGCCCATCTAGGAAACCACTGCTTCCACGTGTCCAAAAATTAAAGTGCCACTTGTCCAAAAAAAAACAGAGTGAAACATGCAAAAAACTACGATGCCACACAGGGAGAACTTCTAAAAGATAAACTAAACAGACCAGGATTCTTTGAGTTGTCCATCTAGATAGAGACATAAACGAAAAACTTGAAATAGGAAAACTAAAAACCTGGACCTAACCTTGGTCCTGCGAAGTCCTGAGTCTTCTTCAATTTGCCTCTATCCCGATCCACGATTGCTTGCCGGAGGTCCTGTAGAAAGGACATCATAATGTCCACTCAGTTCCAACATTCATCATCCTTCTTCTGCAGTTCAAGAAGTGTAGACTTGACTTCATCCTGACCCCTATTGAGGTCGCGCAGTGAAGCCATGCTCACTTCTCGATCAACGCACTTGTTGCAAGCGGATCGGAATGTGGGGAAGGCAGTGATTCAAAATATGAGGATGGAAGGGGTGAGGGAGCGGAGGAAGCGACACCACGGTAGCAAGAGGGAGAGGGTGGAGGAGGTGGGTGATGAGGAGGGGAGGGGGGTGGAGGTGTGTAGCCCAGTGAATTTCCAAGGGTGTCAATCCATTCTATTCAACAGTCTTATGGGTTCGAGAGCGGGGAGAGGTCTAGGGTGTCCTCACGAAGAGGTTTTGTGAGTGTGGGAGCTATGATAGGAGCCAAGATAGGGATAGCTTCACTTTTAGGTGGAGGGTCAGAATTCAACACCTCCCTTCCCCTGGATACATACCAGGATGCCCCTCTCATATATTTTCCTCGTAGATGGGGCATGATGATGGTTTTCACCAGTCTAGGAAGGATAATATGGAGGAGAAGCAGAGGGATGAGGTGCAAGGTTGAGGTTTGTGTAGCCGAGTGCAGAACACTCCAGGAGGGATGGAGTAGAATTGGAACCAGTGAATGCTGGTGAAGGAAATGGTAGAGAAACAAATGAGGAAAATAATGCCCAAGCTCGGCTTTAGGGGTGCCATTGCTGAGAAGAGGATGTGACTGTTGAGGCAAACTGCACGGTGCCATGAAATTTCCCATGCTGTGGAGCTTCCAAATCATGCGGTAGGATGGCCACAAGTATGGTCTAGAGGGTGACGACGATTGCGTTAAATCCATGAGGTGATGGTATCAGGGGGGCAGACCTGATCAGGTGCCAAATGGCTGGTCGTTTGGCTAGGTGGCCTCCCCGTGTACTGCCCACATTTTATGCCAGGTAGCACCCCATCTAGGGACTTGTCATTCATGTGTTGCAACATGTCTAATTATTCTAAAAATTATATGTATTGACAATGAAAAATTATGTCGAAATTTTGGGTGAGTGTGAGCCAAACATACTTTTCTTTTAAAAAGAGCATGAACTACGTCAACACGAAAGAAGGTTCCAAACTCATTCTCATATCTACTCCAAACTAGAATATATTTATACATCAACAATATGCCTTAGCATCTGCTCAAAAACTCCTTTCTGAAACCATATATAAGAGCAGTCGAAGCAATAATTATGGGTGGGTGCAAACCTTGTGTCCATGAAAAAAAAACAAATAAAATGCAAAAGCCATGAAAAATAATGTTGGGGTTATAATCCATGAAAACCCATATGAGAAAAAACCATAATGAACTAAACACATGTGAAATTCATTCTCATGTCCATTTATGAATTTGAGTCAAAACTAGACTATGTTCCTATGCCTTCCACGCAATCTAATATCATATATCTTAATATTTATATCTAGAACGATAACCAAAATTTGAAAGAAATTCATTTATTTACCACCATAAAGAACTCGACTTGCATATCCATTTAGATACCATGAGTGACCATTAGATACCATGAGTGACCATTCACAATTTTATTTCATATCCAAATACAATAAAGAGTCACACTTTTACACACACATAGGATGCAACCAAATTAGAGACAAAATTCTAAATTATCATAGTAGACTAACTCATTTGATGCCAGAAGAGTAAAAAATTCCCATACCTGTCAAAGTTGCCTATATAGTCACAAGAAGATCAACCCATGATCATTATCCAACCACCAACAAGGTTCCAAAACTCAAAACCCTTGACTTACCAGCAACAGAACGCTCTCGACCAAAATCAAAATGAAAGAAAGGTGGTATTCCTCAGTATTAAAACCAATAGAGGGTGCAATAAATCATTAATTTCACGTCGCCTCCAATATTGGATGGAAAAACCCAAAACCTCGCCAACTTCTCCATTAAGAAACCATGTGTTACACGGTGGAAAACATTGAATGCCAACTCGGATTCCAAATTTTAACCATGTACCACACTATCAATGCATTCAAAGATGCCAAACTTGCACTTATTTCATATAAAAAAAAACATCGTGTATACCATATTCACAAATCCAAGAAAAGTGTTGAACCTTTTAACAAATTCCACCAATGATCATAACCAAATAACATTGTCATATGAAAACTTTATCATATATGAAAGTCATCCATACTATATGCCAATGCTTGTATAACATCATATTTTGAGTTGAGACCATAGACCATATGATATATGTGCATAAGTAAAGCTTAACACCCTTTTTGACACGTTTTAAAACTGAATTTAGTAGCAAGGTTTGAACCTTTGTAAACCAAATTAGCATAACACTTATGCATATGTATTTTTCTTTCTTTCTTTTAAATATAGAGACAATCTACTTGGTGTAATGTAAGTATAAGGAGAATCGCAAACCGCTTTCCAGAAACCATTCATGCATGTGTAATAGAACAAAATACCAAGCTGTAATCATGCCATTTGTTTGTGAGTTGCAATTTTAGAAGGAAATGAAACCAATTTAATATACTTTCTCTTTAAGGGGCCCCACCTATTAGTTATATATAATAATATTAAAATTAATGTAGTGCATTGCAATTCTTTGCATGCAGGGTCTAGTTGCACTTTTTTTGCGTCAACAACTAGTGACTCCACAGGAAAGTCTACTTGCAGAAAATTAGAACTCATGATCTTTGATTTTGATGAAGCAAATAGGGGTGGACAATGGGTAACTGATGATATCCCAAGAAGTAATAGAAGTAGATCAATACTCTTGAGCATGTAATATTATACAATAGGGTGAATAAAAATGGGATTTAAAATGCTATATGTAATGGGAATTCGTGGAGAAATTCATGGAAAGTGGAATGGATGAGGGGGTTTGGTCCTGTTGGTATAACAAACATAGAGACAGTAAGTATCACTTGGGTAGATAGCTTTCACTGAAGATAAAAAAATGTATAATATGCTCTTATTTGAAAACAATATGGAGGGTAGAAAGGTAAAGGAGAAAAGGGAGGAGGCATGACCATCAAGCCTCTAGCAAAGTATATAACTGATGGTATAGGTAACTATTTCAATCAACATTTTAAAATGAAAAGAAAATCATTTTATCTTTGTTGTGTGTTTAGTTTCAAAATTGTATAATAATATTTGCAAATAATGATCTATCTAGTTAATTGATTGATCCAGTTGACTCTGTCTCAACAAACAAATTTCAAACTAGAAAATACAAGCAGAAAAAAAAAAATCGTGCCCAAAAATGCAAGCAAAATCAAGTATGTAAAAAAAGGACAAGTATATACAAAATCATTGCATCTTCAATCAATAATTAATATGGTTCAACATAGTGCTTAAGATGTGGACCATTTGTAGTGTAAGAGAATAATCGTTCATCCATGCCCTTTAATAAATATGATTTATTTCCAAGGACAAAGGAAATTCTTAATGGACTTAACAGAAGTTTCTGAAATTTGGAATGTCTTCCTTTCTCACGATGAGTAGAATCCCATATCAACACTTTATCGTCAATCTTGAAATCAACATACTTAGCCTCTTTATTAAAATATTTCTTTACAGTTTGTTGCCTTTTATTTAAATTTTCTAGACTGTGGTTCCTCTATTCCTCTAAATCAAGAAAGGCATTCATTCTTTGAGATATTCCAGTAGAATTTAATTCTTCAGCCTGAAGTGATAATCCAATATAAGTGAGTTATAATTACACAGGCATGATGGCCTCTTGACCATATAGCAGTTGAAATGAGGTATGGCATGTGATGGACTTAGTAGTGGTTCGATCCGTCCATAATGCATAGGTGAGAAGCGTATGCCACTGACAGGACTTATCATCTATAATATTTTTCAAGATCTTGATCAGATTCTTGTTGGTTGACTCAGCCTGCCCATTTCCTTGAGGATAATAGGCATATGAAGTGAAGTTATTGACACCAAACTTACTAAGGAACTGAGTAATCTTTGTAGAAATAAAAGTTGGTCCATTATCTAAAATAATTTTCAGGGAAGACCAAATCGAGAAAAGATATTAAACTCCAAGAAAGGATAACATGTTCATATTGTGCATGTTTGAGAGGTATAGCTCTAGCCCACTTCATAAAATAGTATGTTTCCATTAATATAAAAACAAGACCTGCAGAAGATGGCAGGTTTATAGGACCGATGAAATCTAAACCCCATTTTGAAAAGTGAAAATTGGGGAGGATATGTTTTAAAGGAATGGCAAAGAAATGTTCCCTACTAGCGACCTTCTGACATTTATCATAGCCCTTGTAAATTTGTAAGAATCTATAAAAAAAATAGCCAGTAATAACCAGTCCTTAAGATTTTGAAAGCAATGGCTTTTGTAGCAAAATAACCACCAATATGAACAAAAGATGTTGTTGATCCATGAATTTCACTTAATACCTTTTGAACTATATTATCATCTATGCATCGTAACAACAAACCATCAACAAACATTCTAAATAAAGAGTCTCATAAAATCATATATTTAGAGGCTTCAAGACGGAGCCTCCTTCGTTGATGAGAATTCAAGTGATCTGGACACCTTTGAAATTGTAAATAATAAATGAGGTTTGTCTACCATGGATGCTCAACGAGATCAATGTTTTGATTTTAAATGTAAAAGAATGATGACAATGAAGTTTCTTCATATTCAGAAAATTCACTTGGTTCAACATGTTGAGATAAATAAAGTGTTAGGTCGCATCCCTTGATCATTTTTGATGTCATGATTTTCAAATCATGTTCTTGAATTTTTGCAAGCCATTGCACAAGTTTACCTGAAATATGCATTTGTGAAAGAAAAAACTTAACAATAGGCAAAGGGACTTGTACCTGCATGTGCTTGCCAAGGATAAAGTGGCGAAATTTCTCTATAGCTTTAACAAGAGAAACCATATGTTTTTCAATGTAAGAGTATTTGATTTCAGTATCTTACAAAGTCTAACTCATGTAAGCTACATGTTTTTCATTATTTTGATCATCATTTTTCTTAATAATCGCAGAAATTTCTTCTTCTATCGCATTTGTCTAAATAATAAAGTATTTTACAAAATATGGTCTTGCCAAAACCGATGTGGAACTAATTGCTCTCTTAATCTTTACGAAATCCTTTTTGACACCAACTATCCAAGAATAATATTAGTCCTATTTCAACATATTATGCATTGGTTTAACTATCACAACAAAATTAGGAAAAAATCTTCAAACGAAATTAATTGTGCCCATAAAAGCTTGAATTTCCTTTTTGGATGTGCAGGCCGTGATGTTTAATATTGCGGTAACCCTCTCAGGATCAATGTTGATACCCAAATATGAAACAATATGTCTGAGAAGTTTACCTTAGGTGACACTAAAGATAGAATTTGAAGGATTCAAAGAGATACCAAATTTTCTGCATCGCACAATTTTTTTTCTAATATGATCAAAATGATCTAATCAGGTCTTGGAATAAACTGTTAAGTCATCGAGATAAATTTTAATTATCTTATCTAATATCATCGAAAGATAATTGCATATCTCTTTGAAAAGTGGCACATGCATTAGATAAGACAAACGACATTCATTCATAGGCACAGGTGTCGCAATGGGTTTTGAATGTGGTTTTGTATTTGTCTATCCTTTCGACCTTAATTTGATTACAACCAGAAAACCTGTCAAGTAAGGACATCATTTCTGATCGTGCAACTTGTAAAATCAACTCCATATTAGGAAGTAAAAATTTATCATTTACGCTTGCTCTATTTAAAGCATGAAAGTCGACAGATAGCCTAATATGACATGTTTTCTTTTGAACAGGAACCAAATTTGACACCTATTCAGAGTACTTGACTAGAAAAATTATATTATCGTTTAGAAAAAATTTCCACTTCTTTTTTTATTGTGGCTTCAAGTGCGGGGTTTATAGGTCTTTATTTATGCCTAACTAGTTTTTTCTCTTTCTTAATGGGAATGACATGTATAATGTTAGGATCAAAACCACGAAGATAATCATAAAACCAAGTAAAAACTTCATGAAATTCTTGGAATAGATCCATGAATTTATTCTTCTCTTCTTTAGAACATTGGTGCTAGTGGAAAATAGCCCCCCTTTAACTACACCAGGGTTCAGAATGTAGGCAGAGAAAATAACCCTCTAAAATCTAATTAATTCTCTATAATACCAAAAACATACAAAAACTAATATAAAGAAAGAAAAGAGAAATGAGATCGGGTAACTAAACCTCTAATCCCACATCTGGTGATGATCTCCTCACGCTTGGAAGTTCCACCGACTACATGCCTCCTCCCAGGGCTGACCTGCATCCAAAGATTGACAAACATAGAATGACAAGCATGTTATTCCATATATAATTTAGGGTTAGATGTTAGAATGTCAAGCATAAACCAATAAAAGTATTCAAGACACCATCATTTGTCACAGGAAAATGTAATTCTTTTATTCATAACATGAAGATTATACCTTTACAATCTAAGTCAGCTACCGTTCCACGAACCTGGTCCGGGATCCTCTTCACCATGCTCCAAGTGAAACTTGTATGAACTTCTCCTCTCAACCTTCTGATCTCTTATATGGAAGGGAATGGGTTAAATGGAGGGAGAAGGGACTAATGAGGGTATGTTGAGGCAATTTCTCACAAAAGGAAGCAATATCTTGGGCAAGGAGAGGAAGTGAAATCGGGCAGAGTTTCATTGTTCTTATTCTTAGCTATGAAATGAGACCCCAACACATCCTTTTATATGCCAAAAGGATGGTTACTCGGTTGGGTGACGGGCTATAGCAGCTGGATTAGTTGGGAAACCTCCAATAGCCCATCAATCTCAACGAATTCCTTGCAACTTTTGCAAGTATACGCGGGTTGTAATGGTGCAACATTTGTATGTACGTGAGTTGTAGTGGAGCAAAAAGTGTATGTACATGGGAAATAATGGTGTAGGGCGCATACATCTTCTAAATATTGGTTTTTTAAGAAGAGTTTCTCAGCAGTGCTTCAGAAAAATATGCAAGTAAGAGGGCCAAGGCCATGTATGCATGTGTAGATAAATTTAGGACTATAACATATGCCCCCTAATGTGTCAGGTCAGAAGAGAAACTAATGGCTGAAATACATTACAATATGTTCACAAACATATGAGATCGAGTGAACCCGAGACTAGAGTTCGGGAGGTGATATCTGCAAAACAAAATTGTCTCTCTAAGGCAAGCATACCCATACTGGGGATGAAATAAATCATGGCTTTCAATAAAATACACTACGGATCTATGTCATATAACTATATAAAGTGTAGTCATGAGCAATACACAATTGATATACATCTCAAAATCAATCGAAGATATACAAGTAGAGTATCCATCTTCAAGAATCCAGTGATGCCCAATAGCTGGAGATGAGGCCTTCATATCTCGAGCAACAACTTCAAGATATTCAAAACTCGGGTAGGAGTACAATGGAAGTGCATAAATCACTACCATGAGGTCTTCGACAGCTCGTCGAAAAATACATGAGGATCTCAATGATCAGGTAGAGAACTTCGTTGAGTTTGAGTCAGGACTTGATTGGACTCTCGGGCCAAAAAACTACGATGCCACATAGGGAGAAGTTCTAAAAGATAAACTAAATAGACTAGGATTCTTTGAGTTGGCCATCTACATAGAGACATAAACGAAAAACCTAAAATAGGAAAACTAAAAACCTGGACCTAGCCTTGGCCCTGCAAAGTCCTGAGTCTTCTTCAATTTGCCTCTGTCCCAATCCACGATTACTTGTCGGAGGTCCTGTAGAAAGGACATCATAATGTCCACTCAGTTCCAACATTCATCATCCTTCTTCTGCAGTTCAAGAAGTGTAGACTTGACTTCATCCTGACCCCTATTGAGGTCGCATAGTGAATCCATGCTCGCTTCTCGATCAACGCACTTGTTGTAGGTGGATCGGAGTGTGGGGAAGGTAGTGAGTCAAAATATGAGGATGGAAGGGGTGAGGGAGCGGAGGAAGTGACACCATGGTGGAAAGAGGGAGAGGGTGGAGGAGGTGGGTGATGAGGAGGAGAGGGGGGTGGAGGTGCGTAGCCCAGTGAATTTCCAAGGGTGTCAATCCATTCTATTCGGTAGTCTTATGGGTTCGAGAGTGGGGAGAGGTCTGGGGTGTCCTCACGAAGAGGTTTTGCGAGTTTGGGAGCTATGATAGGAGCCAAGACGGGGATAGCTTCACTTTCAGGTAGAGGGTCAGAATTCAGCACCTCCCTTCCCCTGGCTACATACCAGGATGCCCCTCTCTTAGATTTTCCTCGTAGATGGGGCATGACGATGATTTTCACCAGCCTGGGAAGGATAATATGGAGGAGAAGCAGAGGGATGAGGTGCAAGGTTGAGGTTTGTGTAGCCAAGTGCAGAACGCTTCAGGAGGGATGGAGTAGAATTGGAACCAGCGAATGTTGGTGAAGGAAATGGCAGAGAAACAAATGAGGAAAATAATGCCTAAGCTCGGTTTTAGGGATGCCATTACTGAGAAGAGAATGTGACTGTTGAGGCAAACTGCACGGTGCCATGAAATTTCCCATGCTATGGAGCTTCCAAATCATGCAGTAGGCTGGCCAAAGGTATGGTCTAGAGGGTGACGATGGTTGCGTTAAATCCATGAGGTGATGGTATCAGGGGAGCAGATATGATCAGGTGCCAAATGGCTGGTCGTTTGGCCAAGTGGCCTCCCCGTGTATTGCCCACATTTTATGCCAGGTAGCACCCCAACATTCAAAAACCTACGATGCCACATAGGGAGAAGTTCTAAAAGATAAAATAAATAGACCAGGATTCTTTGAGTTGGCCATCTAGATAGAGACATAAATGAAAAATATGGAATAGGAAAACTAAAAACCTGGACCTAGCCTTGGCCCATGCGAAGTCTTGAGTCTTCTTCAATTTGCCTCTGTCCCGATCCACGATTGCTTGCCGGAGGTCCTGTAGAAAGGACATCATAATGTCCACTCAATTCCAACATTCATCATCCTTCTTCTGCAGTTCAAGAAGTGTAGACTTGACTTCATCCTGACCCCTATTTAGGTCGCGTAGTGAAGCCATGCTCGCTTCTCGATCAACGCACTTTTTGCAGGTGGATCGGAGTGTGGGGAAGGCAGTGAGTCAAAATATGAGGATGGAAGGGGTGAGGGAGAGGAGGAAGCAACACCATAGTGGCAAGAGGGAGAGGGTGGAGGAGGTGGGTGATGAGGAGGGGAGGGGGGTGGAGGTGCGTAGCCCAGTGAATTTCCAAGGGTGTCAATCCATTCTATTTGGAAATCTTATGAGTTCGAGAGCGGGGAGAGGTCTAGGGTGTCCTCACGAAGAGGTTTCGAGAGTGTGGGAGCTATGATCGGAGCAAAGACGGGGATAGCTTCACTTTCAGGTGGAGGGTCAGAATTCAGCACCTCCCTTCCTCTGGCTACATACCAGGATGAGCCTCTCTTAGATTTTCCTCGTACATGGGGCATGACGATGGTTTTCACCAGCCTGGGAAGGATAATATGGAGGAGGAGCAGAGGGATGAGGTGCAAGGTTGAGGTTTGTGTAGCCGAGTGCAGAACGCTCCAGGAGGGATGGAGTAGATTTAGAACCAGCGAATGCTGGTGATGGAAATGGCAGAGAAACAAATGAGGAAAATAATGCCCAAGCTCGGCTTTAGGGGTGCCATTGCTGAGAAGAGGATGTGACTGTTGAGGAAAACTGCACGGTGCCATGAAATTTTCCATGCTGTGGAGCTTCCAAATCATGCGGTAGGCTGGCCACAAGTATGGTCTAGAGGGTGACGACAGTTGCGTTAAATCCATGAGGTGATGGTATCAGGGAGGCAGATCTGATCAGGTGCCAAATGGTTGGTCATTTCGCCAGGTGGCCTCCCCATGTACTGCCCACATTTTATGCCAGGTAGCACCCCATCTGGGGACTCGTCATTCATGTGTTGCAACATGTCTAATTATTCTAAAAATTATATCTATTGACAATGAAAAATTATGTCGAAATTTTGGGTGAATGTGAGCCAAACATACTTTTCTTTTAAAAAGAGCATGAACTACGTCAAGTCGAAACAAGGTTCCAAACTAGACTATGTTCCTATGCCTTCCACGCAATCTCAGATCATATATCTTAATATTTATACCCAGAACGATAACCAAAATTTGAAAGAAATTCATTTGTTTACCACCATAAAGAACTCGACTTGCATATCCACTTAGATACCATGAGTGACCA
>CBVK0100135191.1:0-14496 GCA_900067695.1 Picea abies | reverse complement strand
CCGATCTGCTGAGGAGCCGACCTTGCAAGGCGAGCTAGGAGCTAGCATTCTCTAGTATTGTGTGCGTGGCCCCTTTGAGGCTCAGGGGGATCACGAGGAAGAAGAGTAGCCCTGGCGTTGGCTGGGAGGTACGGGTGAGGTCTCGTCAGTCGTCAAGTGGGAGCTGGACAGAGCACACATGTGAGACAATCACTTTGAACTTTGCACCTATGGTCAGGGTATTTATAGAGAGTTGTAATTGCTAATGTTGATTTCATGTATTTCGTTTAGAAATTATGTTATGTGTGATCATTTTTTCAGTACGCTTCCTACTCATTTAGTTTTAATATTACTTATGTGTAGAATTAGTGTTTTCTCCTTCTTGTAGATTGGAGTATTGTTTTACGCCTCCTTAGATAATGAGATCCTTAATTTTTAATTGTAAAAAAAATAGCAAATCGAGACTGCCCAACATGTGGAGTTGGGCTTGCATGGGCATTTTATCTCTGTGTTTTCACCCTCGTTTCCAAAAACTCCTTTGATTTCATATTCGATTGGGTTCTCTGTATTTTTCATGTGCCTGGTGCCCTCGATCTTCCCTTCCTCCATGGTTTAGAATGTAACCCCAACACGGAGATGGGTTGTTGTTGACTGGTGATTATTAGTGTGAGTAAAACCCAGCTTGTGTTCTTTGTTTTTCTCTGTGTTATGCCTTGATTTGTTACGTGTCTCCCCCTCCTCAACTGTCTTTTTCTCTAGCCGCCAAGCCAGTAAAAGCTATAATATTATCCGTAGTGGTGTTCCCTTGTTATTTAATGGCGAGAGAGAAATAACATGCCAACAATAAAAGTGTCTTGAAAAATAATGTGGAACCTCATCATTCCATGACAATTTCCCATATGATGCCAAAAATTTGTTATACAAATGTCTTGCAATGTCGGAGTGCTTAAAATATTTCACCTTCAACATCTTCCTCATTGAACCATCTTTGAAATTGAACATCGAAATTATGTTTTCTTTTGAAACTTTATTTTTTAATGCGTCCCATTTATCAGGGCCCATCACCTCTGACTTTCTCCACCTCATCAAATCGATAAAACTTTGAGTGGTTGTTCCCATATTTTGATATGCGTCCATAAAGTTTTGCAATGAATGAAAAACAATTTGCAATCTTTGTTTACTCTCCTAGGGGAGATCCAATATCTCCAAATCATTTTCCAACTTCCTTTTAACACCTCATCATCACTCGAGGGTCATTTTTTTTGTAATCCCTTCCCATGGAATTTCTTCACCAACATCTGAAGGATAGGTGGACGTAGGCATGCAATATTTTGTTTCTTGATAACATCGCCTCCTAAATCCACCTTCACCCTCTACACCAACATTAGAATCTTTGTGACACCCACTCTCTCTTTCATTATCGTCCCTCGCTCTAAAATCATTGTCTACACACACATTTTAAATTAATTACGACATTTAACTTGACATAAATTTAAATACACAAAAACACAACAAAAATAAACAAAATAAAAAAAAAATACCAAAAATATTTTCTTGTCCTGAGGCATTCCCTACATTCTCTAGTGTAGGAGTATCAATGCACAACCTATATAAAAAGGTTTCATCCATAGAACTTGCTTGAGCACATTCTGGAGTTGATCTATTTACATACTCGTTTGATAATCTCCTCTGACGAAATTGTCGTGGGTCACTCAGAGTCTCAGTCGAAGAAGAGGTTCCTCTTCTTCCTTCTTGGAAGAGCCTAGAGCGTTTGTGAAGAATGTTTAGAGACTCCTATCTCGACATATCACTTCAATATCTATCCTTTGGAAATTCATGAAAATTTAAGCACAAGACAACTACGAGTTAATATCTCCAACATTGACCAACAAAAATTATGAAGAAAGAAAAAGAAAAGAAGAAGACAAAATTAATAGAAATGTTATTTATGTTAGATACAATTATAAGAGGGTGTTGCATAACTCCACTACCAATGCCCATTTCAAATATATTTTGGTTTCTTACTATTAGCACAAATAACCTTGGTAAATCCACCAAAAATGGAAACAACATTTAGACGAGCACATATTAGGACATAAAGTTGATGAAATTCTACAAAAGTACAAGTGGCAATGCAAAGTCACAACATGATAAGAACTTACTATGATGGAAACAAATAATATATGAAGAGTACATGGGTCTAGTAACAGAGTAGCGGTTTTCTATATGGGCAATTAGATTTCATGCATCCAACAGGTATGGAGAAAAGTCTATGAAAATCAATGATTAACTTTATCCCATGTTTGGTTGGATGGAATAAATCCTCCATCTAATTAAATTTTAAATCAATGACATGATTACTTTATGATTTGCCTCCCCTCCACATAGATGACTTTAGTGATCATTCTGTAGACCATGTTACAGAGGGAAATTAGGAAAAACTTGTTGGGGTTTTCCACCTTGTCTTCCTTCGTGATGAAGGTGAGGAAGGTTATATTTAGATTTGGGATAAAATTGGAGTGAAGGTGGGAGTCTTATACTAAGGCCCATGTGTCCCAAGCGATCGAGTCTTGAATCCACCTGGTTTTGGTCTCTTCTACAGTTGTTCTAGGTGTGAATGTCATTGATGGTTGAGGGATTGGATGGTATCAAGAAAGGATTGGGAGTCATGGTCGAGCCTTCTTATGCCTCGTTTATTTTAATCCAGAGAGGTAATTATGTTGAAGAATGCACCAATAAGCTAATGATCATTATTGATGATGGGGTTGCAGGTGTTGAATGGAGTCAAGAAAAGGAAGCTTGTTAGGGATAGAGTTGGGTCCATAAAAATTAGTGAGAAAATGAGTTTGATAGGACCATACAAGCTGGAAGGGAGTTTTGAGGAAGAGCTTGGTGGTAAAGAAGTTGGACAAAGTTATTTTAGCAGGGTTCTAGATAAGGGCAAGGCCTCCTGCTACTTCGTGTGCATATAAGGCCATAGCTTGGGGTCCCTGCTATATGCAATAAGAAAGGGTTTGAAGAAGGACTTGGAGGCATTTAGTTTCTTGTATCATTACTATAAAGGGATTTTCTTGGAGGATTTTTTTACTGAGAATCTCATGCTTGGTTTTACCATTAAGGCCTTTGATATTCCAAGAGATGACCTTCATGAGGAATTTTGGGGGTCGGGTAGGAGCTTATGTTTCATCAAGGTAAGGCGGCCTGAGTTAACAAAAAAATCTCCTAGATATTTAAGAAGTTGTTTTTTGCTTTTCCAACCTCTTTTTCTTTTTCTTTAGGTTTTTTAGGTTGAGCAGAGGAAGAGGATTTAATTCTTGTAGAAGGAACATACAACATACCTTTTATTTTTGTTGTTGGGTTTGTAAGAATTTTATTATGAACCAGAAAGTCTTTCAGAAGTTGAGCCTATTGCTCAACGATTGAATTCAAGTCTTGATGCTAGTAGGAAGAAGAAATGGACTTTAGGTCAAGATACCCAAGGTCCATTTCCTTACCATAGAAATAGTAAGGAAATATCTTAACCTGTAATGTACCCAAATTTGCTACAGGAATTATTTGCTACATGTTTTCTACAAGAATGTACCCATATTGCGGAAGAGGACATGCATTATTATAAAGCTGGGGACTCTGCTCAGGCTTTCCTGAATGGGGTTCTTTTCATCTCATGGAGCTTTGTACTAAGTGTCATGAGCTCAAGGACTATTAAAAATGATGAAAATGCTAAGGAAGTTTCAAGCTTGAGTGTGCATCATGAGCTTGTCTAATGATCATCTAATGCCATTAACTCATCCAAATGGTCTTGGCACAACTCTTCTTCAGACATCTCGGTGGCATGTGCGGCTAACAATCTGGGTATCAAGAACTCTTATAGGACCATAAAGGCTAAGAAACCCATTAGACAAATACCATACAAACCAAGCCGGTTATCTCTTATCAACTGGAACAACACTATTAGGATTCCCATGTAAACTACACCCCAAGTTCATAAGTAGGGTTTGCTCGTCAACTAGAGTATGGTTGTTCATTAACAACAACATGGTTTGTTCTTATAGTGGAGAAACACCAAGAAACATATCTTTGTTCCTAAAACCAATGGGACCATCATCTTAGTCTTACCCCAACAGAATGGGACCATGTTGAGTAATTTTTTGAATAGTCGACCTTCACTTTGTTTCTAGTTCAGTGAGTTGATCCTGAAATAAGTTGACTAAATCTTATTCTATGTCGGCATGTTCTGCCACACTATTTCCCTGTCTATATTTTGAAGATGTGATGAGATTGTGACGCCTTCATTGAATGATATATCTATGGAATAATTTTGTGTTTTTTTTCCCTCTTTGAGCAAATAGATTCTTCTTCGCCTTTATGATTGATTGTGGGTTATCTTAGCTTATTACCATTGATTGTGGATTAGCTTAGATTATTACCATTACTTGAATATGGAAATTAGTACACAACTAAATATGATTACAACTTCCTGATATGAGTAATGTATCTGATTATGAACTACTGATTACACTGGTTTGAATCTCTCATTGTGTAGTAACCAATAATATTGCTTCCCATTAATTCTATAACATTCCATACTGCAAATCTCATCCTGGTACTAGAACAATGATCACTATAAGGAAGTAAGTCCATTAAATAGGGATACTAATAACCTCTGCCCTATTTTTCCAATTACAGTTAAAGGTTTTTGTATGAGCTATAACATAAGGTCATGAAGCAAACAACATGACTATTAACTACAAAGGGTAGTATATAATAAGAACTAAAGCCAATATCTTAACCTGTAATACAAGGGGAATAGATCCATTCCATTACTATGATATCAGTAATACAAGAACAACTTAGCTTAAGGTTCAACAAGGTGATATCATGTTACCTATTTACCATAATCAGCATGTATTGTGATATTAATCTTATATCTTATTAACTACATGGGATGTTACTAGAAAGAAATGGCACTAAGTATCAACACCTGTATTACACTTATATGTGATTCCAATGCTTGTGTAAATACAAAGGGTAATAGATCACCATCTTCAACTAGTATCTTATCCAAAGGGTAATAAAACATTATCTTCAACTAAATGCTTGTGTAAATAAAAAGGGTAATAGATCATTAACAAGGGTCTTTCAAAGGGTATATACTCTTATCCAATACAGATGGGTTTTGCTTACTCTGATTAAGAGAGAGCTATAGCAATGGAATCGGCTTCATATCTTACCCATATGAGCTATGTGAATATTACAATATAGTTAAGACTGTAGAGTCTCAATCTAAGGTATAGGCCAGTAATCACAAGAATTGTTGAAACGTTTGACTTTCTAAATGAAGATGCAAGTTCAAATTGTATTTTTTACTTTCTTGAATGAAGGTGCAAGTTCAAATTTCATTTTTTACTTTCTTGAATGAAGATGCAAGTTTAAATTTCATTTATGCTATGATATTTTCATTGTGTTCTTATCAGTTTTCTTGGGTATCGTTAATTATGTTCTATTTACGAGTATTCATACTTTTAAGCCCTTATTTTTTGAAAATGGAAGCTAGCTTGACTTTTGGAGGAATCGTAATTGGTATCTCAGTCCATGGAATTGGAGTTAGACATTTGGATTTATAACTGTTATTTCTTATCTTTCTGTAAATGAGACATTGACATGAAATGTTCACTTCTTGTGTCTTTTTGTTACAATGAAAATTACTGTAACATATTTTAGTTGTGGGAATAATTGCAATGAACATTTTCCCTGTGTTTCAAGGTTTATTTCTATCTGTTGTACATGATATTTTGTATATTTTAAAAATGTTCTTTCTTCTAGCTTTGTAAATGAGGCTTTGATATGAAATATTGATGTCTTTTATCAGTTTCACTATCAATGCAAAGTGACTATTACATATTTCGGTGTATCTATTCTGGAGGTTGAGGGAATAACTATAGTGAATATACTACCTATGTTTCACTGTTTGTTTTCTATTTGTTGAGTGCTATATTAATGCATATTTTTCATAACATATTACAATGTAATATGGTATAACATATTACAATGTAATATGTTATTACATATATTACTATAACATATTACATCGTAATATGTTATAACATATTACAATGTAATATGTTATAGTAATATATTATAACATATGCACTGATATTAAAATTGAAAACATACATTATCCGAATTATAACATATGCATAAATATTAAAACATATGTACATATAATATACATATGCACAGATATTAAAATTGAAAACAAACTATAAATTTGTATAAATCAAACTGTAAACTGTGAAATGTATTTAAAATTGTTCTTTCTTCTAACTTTGTAAATGAGGCTTTGACATGAAATATTGGTCTGTATTTTATCAATTTTGCTATCAATGCAAAGTGACTGTTACATATTTCGGTGTATTTGTTTTGGAGGTTGAGGGAATGACTTCAGTGAATATATTTTTTATGTTTCAAAGTTTATTTCTATTTGTTGAGTGTTGTATTAATGCAGATTCTTCACAATGTAATATGTCATAACATATTACAATGTAATATGTTATAGTAATATGTTTTAGTGTTCAAGATATAAGAGTTAGTTATACCAAAAGTCTGATTTGGATCACATACTTTAAGTGAATGGGTTAATATATCACATATGTAGAATGATAAGTTTATTAAGAGTAATCTAATTCAAGTAACTTTTATTCCTACTACTTCTCTCCCATACTCCTCTTACATATTTTATCCTATGTCCAAAATTGTTGTTGCCATGATTGCAAAAGTATTAAATCTCAATTATAGTTTTATAATGGATACCATTGTTTTTGGGTTTCCTAGTATCCTTGTCACACCCCGAGAATCAATCCTTCATAAAGTTTGACTTCTGCAAGTTCTTGGCAAATACAATGCACCAACAGTTTTTAGATTTTAGGGGTACCATGTCATTCATGTACCAATCTCACTTGATCCATATGTTAATCCATCAAAAATACTCACATATGGGTTATTTTAATTCTAGGATGGTGAATGACCAGCCAACATGTTTCTCTCCCAACCATTGAGTGGTTGTCTATGGTAAGAGAACATATCACCAATGAAGGTTTTTTTGTAGTATGTAAACTCTTTTATATCTATATTAGAGTTTATTATCCACAGTGAAGTATTCATTATAATTATTCCTTTAATCAAAGGGTCACTACAATTAAAAAATGACACCATAGTGGGAGACTGGT
The DNA here is from genome assembly GCA_900067695.1 of Picea abies. NCBI lineage: Eukaryota > Viridiplantae > Streptophyta > Pinopsida > Pinales > Pinaceae > Picea > Picea abies. Next base: position 7,291 of record CBVK0100135191.1, on the reverse strand, counting down.
TCCTTTTTTTTAACAGTTTACTATGATAAGAGTCTATGGTTTTGAAGAGGATCCATATCAAAAGTGAGTGCTGAATTTGGTTGTTCTAGAGATTGCAAAAAGTGAAATTCAGTCAGTTGCTGACTACAAAGCCAACCATATTACATTAAATATTGATCAGATGAATTTCAAGGAAAAAAAAATCTACACAGGCAGGTCACTCATGTCTTACACAGAGATGTGACCAAGACTCATGACAATATGAAGAAATTGAAATAGGCATTAATCAAAGTGGATAAATAGTTGAGGAAGGATAAAGTGGTTACTACATCAAGGAATTCCAGAATCAACAATTTGTAAAAGAACATTGATAACTTATGATACTCTAATATTACATATGTAAAAATGAATTTATAAATTGAATTCCTAAAGATATGAGTTTTTATAAAATACAAAACGTTTGAAATAAAAAGTTGGACAATTTGAATTTTTTATGAAATTTTTCTAAAATACAAAACCTTTGAAATGACTGTGACTTGGCCACGGGGAGCAGGGCTGGCCCCCCGCAGCCAAGTCACAATCTATAGATGGTGACTTGGATGTGGGGGGCCAGCCATATGGCCAAGCTGTTGGCGTTCCCATGGATTGGCCAGAGGACTAGCCCCCCGCAACCAAGTCACACTCAAAATACTAATTTAAAGAAATAAAATTTAAATTGGCAAGAAGGATTACCTGTAGCTCCGACCGCCCGTCCGCGCGCTCGCAGGTCCACGCCAAATAGGACCACCTACCAACAACACCATGCTAAACACGAATACCAACAACACCATTCCAAGAGAATCACACCAAACACGACCGCCAAACACTATCACTTACACTCAAACTATCACTCACACCATAACAGTCAAGAACTCAAAAAAGCCATAACAGTCACGATGTGTGGTAAATATATAAACATCTTTTTTGCTGAAAAAATCTTTTGACCGACAATATATTTCGACCGAAAAAATGGTTCATACGAAACAATAGTTCGGCCAAAATAGTCTTTCATCCAAAATATGTTTTTGGCTGGAATATCTTTCGGCCGAAAAGAGGTTACCAGATGAAAAAAATACTTCTGGCTAAAATTGTACACGAAAATCAAGGGCGTCATCACCGTAGAGTTCAATTTGACATTCAAAGGTTCGATCGAAATATATTTCGGCCAAAAAAATAACTCTTTCGACCGAAAAAAATATTAGTTCGGCCAAAAACATGTCTTTAGAAATTTTGGACATCTGATTGTCACGAAAGTGTTACCCATGTTCATGAATTTACCCTCAAATGTCGTATTCTTTGGTTACAATCAAGCGATTCAAACCTTGGCCACAGGGCATTTTCAAAATTTTGGAGATTCGATTGTCACGAAAGTGTTACCCACCTTCATGAATTTACCCTCAAATATCGTATTTTTTGGTTACAATCAAGTGACTCAAACACCTCGTTTTTTTGAAAACAGTCCTAACAAAGGAAACATAAAAATTCAATGAAAAAAATTCAAGTGGAGACATAGAAGGTTATGGATAATTTTGAGCAAATCAAGGACGCAATAGTGCAACACTTTTGGAAATATCTACACTCAAGAAAGTGAGGAGGGTGAATAATTCAATGAGCATGCCATTTTGGAAAATATGCCAACTTTGATAATAGTATAAGTGAATGACATTCTTCTCAAGGAAATCAACAAAGATGAAGTCTACCAGGAAATCAAGGGTTTGGGCCAAAACAAATCCCTAGGGCCTGATGGGTTCTTCCTTCACTTTTTAAAATTCTTTTGGGAAACAATTAAATTTGATTTGAAAAAGATGCTAAATTACACTCTAAGGAAAATAAAAATGGGAGGAGTGACCAACTCTACCTTCTTAGCTCTAATTCCCAAACAGAGCAATCCCTCTAATTTCTCCAGATTTAGACCAATCTCTCTCTGCAATTCTGTCTACAAGTTTCTTACAAAAATCATAGCCAACAAAATTAAGACACTCTTTCCCAAATTAATTTCCAAAAATCAAGGGGGCTTCATGGAGAATAGACAAATCAAGACAACATTGTGCTTATTCGAGAGGCTATTTACACAAGCATGGACAATAAAGAAAAATTAATGGTTATCAAGTTTGATATGGAAATTATTTTGATAGAGTCACACACTCCTTTCTCTTCTATGTTCTTCACAAATTCGGCTTCTTAGAAGCTCTTACTAACTGGATTCATGCCTGTATAGGTTCCCCTTGGATCACTCCAATGTTTAATGGTAGGCCAACTAATTTTCTTCAATCAAGCAGGGGATTAAGGCAAGGTTGCCCTCCATAGCCCTCTTTGTTCATTTTAATGACATAATTTCTTAGCCACAAATTGGATGATGAGTGAAAAATGGGCTAAATCTTGGGCTTGTAGCTAGCTCAAGATGTTAAGGAAATCAAGCATTGTCAATTCACCAATGACACTCCTACCCTAGGAGCATCCTCGGTTGTCATTACTAGGCAATTTCAAAAATTCCTTGAAACTTTTTGTTTGGCTTATGGGGAAATATAAACATCATTAAGAGTCAACTTTATCGTTGGAACATGTGAGGAGAAATTTAATTAGATATTTCCATATTTGTTGGCTTCTGAGTGGCTGAAAATTGGTCTTCCTTCAAATACCTGGGCATGTCAATCTCTCTAAAGTCCCTCGCCTCCCATAGATAAAATTGCACTTATAAAATATGTTATGTCTTCTCTAACCATATTTCAATGTGCGGTCTTGTTGGTGGTGAAAGGTGTGATTTATAGAATCACTAAAAATCTAAGAAAGGAAGATGGAAGGCTATGCATTCAATTCTCATAAATAAATAAAATATTAAACTTTTAACAAGTATATTATTATAATAGCCTTTATTATTATGAATTTGTTAAAATAAATTAATAATGTTCATATGGTTTACAAGGTCAAAACATTGGTCTTATGGAAACATCAAAAGGTAACCACGTGTATGGGTCGATGTGGCTAACCAAGGTAAGTAAGGTAACCACATGTATGAGCCGACGTGGCTAAGCAAGACATGGTATCTTCTATATATAATATATGTTAATATCTATCTATCTATCTATTATATATATATATATATATATATATCTGTTTTATAAAATAAAAACAAATTGTCTTCGATAAACAAATTGTCTTCGATGTTAATAGCTAAAATGGAGTCCAAGAGTGTTAACCTTCCTGAAGAGTATGTGGATATGTTGGTGCAAGAATTTGCATATGATCCGGTTCGACTACCGCCTATAGAAGACCCAGCTCAGGTTCTATACAACTACAGGACATTAGGGACTATTTAGGATGCCAACAGGAAGCGCTTAAGCCATTCACCCGCCAGCCGTTCGACATTAGCAATGTTATTCCGCAGGCTGAGATGAGGCAAGAAATGCATCGATACATAGTCAACAACACAAGCCTAACCGAAAGGCTGGAGATCATTCCCGACTATACTCAAGCCTTGAGCGAAAGAGAGATGGAAACTTTCTTGAATAAATTGGTTTCGGATTATCAATGTCTTGTTAATGTTGAGAAGGAAAAGAGAAACCTGCAGACAGAGTATTATTGGAAGGGCTTGTGGGATACATTTAATCTTCTTCATCTTTATTGCCAATACCGCCTGAAAAAAAGGGACGTGTTTTGTTCAATCAGAGGATATGAATACTTGTTGTAGATAGTAGATGGGAGGCTTTTTATTTACCTCTCTTCATGTGATGATGGCAAGGAAGTTTTGAAAGAAATGGACAGGATCATGGATTTGGTCGGTTTGAAGGATAGCAATTTGTCTCTAAACTTTCTGTTCAAGATTTCTACCATCCTGTGTTGTGTTGTAACGTAATGCGATCATTTGAAAATACAGAGCATGGTTTTAAGAATATATCGTGCACTACTATAAATGGACAAAATTTTTGATGCCCTATTGTCGTACCCTCGATGTTTGACGTCACACAACTGCCGCTTATGAGGGCTCCATAGGCGTCGAAAAATCTCTCGTGGTTTTTTCGACGTTGGACTATCGTCGGTATTTCGACTCCCCTAACATCTGACGACCAACGACCTTTAAAAATTTAATTTCAAAGGACAACCAAAAAACTACCGACGACATTCATCGGTTTACCAACGAATATTCCGATGCTATCCCGCTGACGCGAACAATGAGTGTTTTGTAGTTCCAATTCTTTGCTGGGAGCGTTTCTCGTCGGAAGTTCGACCTGTAGTAGTCAGAAGACCGACGAACCTGTATATTTTTTAAAAATAAATTTTGTTGAACAGAGGCGAGGCATTATTTTTCTCAAGTTCATAAAAGGAACAAAAGGTTTCTTCAACACTAACCATCCCATTCCGGTTGGGAAATTCTACAAGATCTCGGAGAAAATCATCGGTTGGCTCAAGCTTCAGCAAAGGCAGAGATGGATTGGTTGTTGCAATTGGAAATGGGGCAAATAAATGGCATGGAATTTATCAAAAGATGATTCTATCAAGTAATAGGGAAAGGAAATGGCATGGAATTGATCAATGTTAGTCCCTCATGGTTGCATAAATGTATTGTCATGTTCATACCAAACCAAAATTTATTCACTTGTAGAACCTATGGGATTCACAAAATGGGTTTATTAACTCTAATCATCTAGTCAATCCATTTGTTGAAAGTGGCCTCATTGAATGAAAAATTCTTAGTGTCCTTCCAACTCTTCCAAGCATCAAATTGCAATGAAAGAATTTGTTGATTGGGCATGGGATGAAGTTGTCTTCCCTACAGGGGATTCCATTTACACATCCCAAAAGCAACCAATGGATAGACAAAGATGAATTAGGTGGATTATGTGTGGGGATTAGCACATGCCTGAAAGACTTCATCTATTAATAACTTAAACCATTTTAATTTAGTTCCTTGCACACATAATTTAGTGACAAATTGGGCATCCAGGTTGAATTATTCCTTCGTGTATTTACACATGAGATGGATTTAAATCAACTAGCAAGAAAAATGCCCCTCGGGGTTAATAATCAATGAGACGATGGCACCACAACCTCTCCTATATGTACCATACTTGTGATATAGGCTAGGTTCATCCTTATTGCGACCATGCTTCCTCATAACTTGAAATGCATGGGAGACATATTCCCCCTCCATAGACAACCTTGTTAAAATGTGTACATCCTGCACATGTATAGGGTATTCCCATTCAATCCATATGTAATGGAAAAGACCAACAAGTCATGCAACACCCAAAAATTATATTTACAAAGAGGTTCAAACATAGGCTTCCAAACTATGGCAATGTCACTACACTCAAATGGAATGTAATCAAGATAGGCTTCATGTCTAGGAATAAGTAATCATCAATGAAGTTTTTGTTGACCAGTCTCATTTTCTGAACCTTCCAATGCAAATCCTATAAAAATTCAACTCTCAAATCATATAAATCTATTGGAACTGCTTCTTTTTTTCACAGTGTAGATTTTAGAGCCAAAACCCTTGTTAATGCCTTACAAATCTAATAAAAATAAAACTAGATTTTATCACTCTAAACTCTACAAACTCTCGTCAATGCCTTACCCTTCTTGTCAATGCCTTACCATTCAGATTTTGCCAAGAACAATCTGTTATACCAAGCAACATTCTTCAGAAAGATCCTCTTCTAATTTCTTAGGCAAAAAATCAGTTGGTTTTGGTTGGAAAATTCCCTTGTCTTGTATAGGTCTCAGCCATGGACACTCTGATTTTATGCCTGAGAAATTAAAAGAGGAGATTTTTGGCAGAATTCACTTGTCTTGTACAGGTCTCATCCATGGACTCTCAGGCTTAAAGTGCTTCAAAACCTGCATACAACAATGACCAAATTACTTTAATAGCTAAATATTGTCTTACCTTCAATAGCTAATTAAACAACTTATAAGTATTTAAACAAATACATATCGATCCTTATGGGTATGGGGAACAATATCACATCCCAGAAATTGTACAAAAAATTGCAATGGAGGCTAGTTCATATTTTATCGGAATTACATATTTAGCCCCATGAGAATCAAAACAATGTTTAGTATAAAATAGAAATAGACACACTGCAACTTGATAGCCTTTTGATCCCAAATCCACTTTTCTGTGAGTCAATATTAAAACTCTTGGATGAGACCACCAATGACAAACATAAGAGGATTTAAAAGATAAATAAAAAATAAGGGCCATAACCATACTCTAGATACAAACACAAAAATTGCGATAGCTACCAACTCTGAAGTATATTTACCTCGAGGTGAATCAAAACAATCTTGAGAATAAACCATTGTAACAATCATTGATTTTTATCAACACAAAATTAAATCACAAAATCGTTTACAAAAGCCAAATGCCACTTATAGCTCAACTTTAGTGTAGAAAATAGAAATCGACGTGCTACAACTTGATAGCCTTTGAGCACATTGGACAAGGCATCTATTAAAAAAAAAAAAATAGGGTTTTAAAAGAAGAAAGGAGAAACAAGGAAAATTCTATGACTAGACCATATAATAGAATAAGCTTTGCAATTTTAACATATGGTCAACATATACAAATGAAAACCAACTAATCACTAAATATTGTCTAACCTTCAATAGCTAATTAAGAAATTATATAACTATGCGATTTATGAAACATTACTTTGGATATTATAAAAGAAAAATACACCCTTCAAAATAATGATGCATCATATATATAATTAAAACTTCTAGACCAAACCCCTTATTTGTGCTAGTTTCACCTCCGAGTTACAGTGCCATGAGTTGCTTCATGCTCAATAGTTTTTCCATCAGGACAAACCTGAACAAGATAACAAAATCCAAGATTATTCAATGGACATATTTAATCTCCAGGATATTCCTACTCAAGATAATAGATCGCTACATTGGACAATCTAGAATATTAAATAAAATATGTATTTTAAAAAAATGATTCAATTGCAATTATTTACTATACGTTAAGATGCACTAAATTGAGAATGTCAGAACATACCTTGACAATGCTTACAAGCACCTTATCAGCCTTTTTTTGGAGTAGCCCCTCATCATCCTAGATTCAAACATTGACTTACTCACTGAGAACAAACTACAAACATGATAGTTATAGAACTAGAAATAACTCCTGATTGGGCTCCTCTTGGTTTCAAGAATAATTTATTGGAGCTGTATGATCTTGCAGCAAACCTCCCTCGATCTGATGGAGAAGCAACGAAGTCAACATTGGTTTTGCTGTTGCTCCGGTGGATCGAGAGAGGTTTGG
>CBVK0100135190.1:0-14496 GCA_900067695.1 Picea abies | reverse complement strand
TTTTACCCCACTTAAATGTTCAAGTACAAGATGATTCAAAATGAAAATGTCTCATTGGTATATATAGGAGACTTGGAGGTATAATGGCTTAAAGCCGACATAATTAAAATAACATCACTAATATAAATTACAACTAATGGCCTAAGCCGACATAAATAAAATAACATTACTAATCTAATATGCCCCAATTAAGGGGTAATGAGCCAATATTAGGGCTTAACAGATAAGGTAGTCAAATAGGATTGGAACTGTCAGATAGTTGGCTTAGGATGACGGATAGTTGGTATCGATTTTTGGTTGTCACTGATGTCAACTATTGGAGAGTGATATTGTAGATTGATATCAACCCTTAGTGATTGATGTCAACCCTTGGAGAAAGTTTGGTAGTGAATTCCGGTAGCACAAAGATTTGGGTAATGGACCCAAGGTTGTTTCATGTATAATTGTATGAGTTTTAATATATTTCAAGGTAATACTATTCTAGATGGATAGTACATGTCATTCCATTTCTGGTGGTATGTGGAACGTCACATAACTCCTCATAGTTAGAGAGTTATGGCCATGAGAAGTTGGTGAACCCAGGTTTGGGTGGACCTAAGTTTGTTTGATGGATAATGGTATGAGTTTTGATATATTTGAAGGCAATACTATTCTAGATGGATATTACATGTCATGTCATTTCTGGTGGTATGTGGAACGTCACATAACTCCTCACGTTTTGAGAGTTATGGCCTTACGAAGTTGAGGGACCCTCATATGTTGGATTGAAGCCCCAAAAGGTCAAAGAAGTCAAAGAGCTTGCAAATAAGAAATTATTATTTAAATGATAAAGTAAAGTGACAAAGTTAAGAAGGATTATTTGAATAATAAAGTGAAGTGACAAAATCAAAGAAAATTATTTAAATGATAAAGTGAGGTGACAAAGTCAATGATGAATATTTAAATGATAAAGTAATGGAGAACTTTCTAATTATGGAAAATGGTTAACCCTAAAAATGAGGAAAATAAGTTAAGTGACCTATAAATGGGTTAAGTGACCTAGAAGATGCTTCTAAGGAAGATATTTGGACAGTATAAATAAGAGGCAAGGCTCTCTCATTTTATATCACACTTGAGCATATTGAATATATATAGGTGAGTGAGGTAACCAAAGGATATCTAAGTCGAATTTCAGAGGGAAGGTGAAGAAAAGAAGGCCGGAATTCAATGGAGGATAAATTATTTTGATGATGTTTTCTAAGGTATGTTATTTACATGTCATCTCACCATTTTTGCAATAACTTTTTTTCTATAATGATTCAGACTGTGAAATTGATAGGCCATTGATGAAACATATCCAAGTATCTGTGGTAAATATTTCAGCTTCTGGGTCATTGTATTTTTGGAGTTACACTCGTGGAAAATAGGTTTGTGGCTAGTCCTGAAACTAGTCTAAAACAGGTGTTTGGGGTAAAAACGTCATAACTTCTTCATAACGGATCCAAATTTAGTAAAACCAAATGTGTTGGTTAGATTGCAGTTTATAGCATTATGTGTAAAATTTTCATATCCATTCAAAAAATATTCCATGTGGGGCAAGATCTACAAAGTCACTCTCTAGAATAAGCTAGAATTCAGCAAGGTATGTCATTTTTGCTATAACTCATTTTCTGAGAGGTTCCAAGTAGTGACTCTTGGAGGAATTGCATAAAACAAACTGAACAACATTGTGTACTATTTTCATATCTTTATTCATTACAAGTACATAGTTATGATTATTTCAAGTTAGGGTTGTTGACTAATCCCAAACTAGTCATATGAGACTAAAGAAAAGTTTGATGAAAATGTTAGTCTCTTGTTGTGAAAGTTAAAGAAGGTTTGCAGGTATGTGATCATATACACCAGGTCTATTACAGAGTTACAAATCATATTTGGATGATGAAATTGATGAGGGATTTTGGTTAAGGTACATGTTGGGTACATGGTTGAGACAAGTAGTTGATGAGTTGGCACATACATGAGGTGTATAGTTGACGATGTTGGTACACCTTGATGAATCATAGTTGATGAGTAGTTGATACATGATTTGTACATACTTGGTACATGGTTGGAGGCACTTGTTAGTAGTATTATTGACACATGGTTTATGGATGATGTACCATACTTGTATTGGTATATTATTAGAAGAACATATTGATCTTGGTGATGATTATGATTTGTTGTGTTATGGTTGGTTGATGCACATCTTTGAGAATTGTCTTGGTGATTGATCTTGGTGAGTAGATCCGATTTGGTTGATAAGATTGATGAAACAGGTTATTGTTACAAGTTATTTGTACAGGTGTGGTGCATGGTTGATGCACTTGTTCATGGTACATGTTTTGTACAGGTTTGGTGCATGGTTGATGCACTTGTTCATGGTACAGGTTTTGTATAGGTTGGTGCATGGTTGATGCACTTGTTTATGGTACAGGTTGATTACAGGTTGATTGATACAAGTTTACAGTAGTATATCTCACAGTGATAGTGTGACAGTGGTTCCATAATTCTACTTATACATCAGGGCGGTTGGACGGAGAAAGGACAGGTGGTTGTAGCCGGAGAACATTGGGGGTTGTAGCCTCCTTCTGGTTGTAGCCAGAGAATTGGGGAGTTGGAGCTTCCCTCAGGTTGTAGCTTGAGAAACTAGGGGGTTGGAGCCTCCTTCTTGTTGCAACTGAAAAAAAAAGGAAGTTGGTGCTTCCAATGAATGTAATTCTTCAAGACATATAATAAAAATCATTCTATGGTTTTCTTGTGCTTTGGGTTTCCACGTAAAACACTGGTGTATTGTATATGTGTATGATTGTTCATTTATTCATTGCTTATTTACTCTAAAGTTATTGGATGATAATGCTACATTGATATAATACTTGTATTATATGGTTAAAAAGGATTAAATTGCTATATTACTGATTCACCCCCCCTCTTAGTAAATCCAACAATTGGAATCAGAGCCGGTTCCTTCAGGAATCAGTTTAACCACTCAAAGGAGATCATGGATTATTCTAAGAATGGAGTACCAATGTTTAATGGTCAGAATGGTTTTAAGTATGAGATGTGGAGAATAAGAACGAAAGTATTTTTACAGGCACAAGGACATTATATTTGGCTATCAGTTGTTACAGGATATGATAGTTCAAACAGGGCAAAGACTACAACCAAGAAGTTATTGAGGAAGAATAACAAAATAGCAATGGATTTCATTTGGGAAGGATTACCTAATCAGGTAAGAGAAAAGGTTGGTAAATGTTCATCAACAAAAGAACTTTGGGATAAGTTACATGACATATATTCTTCACCCATCACAGATTTAGAAAATGTCAAAGAAGATGCATATACAAATCAAGAAGAATTATGTTCACCACGTCAAGAAGATTCAGAATATGAAGAGTACATAATCACCAGAGGTATGTTGTTTTTTTTTAATTGTGAAAAACATGGACATCTTGAAATAGAATGCCATGAAGGAAATGAGACAGAAAAATTAATTGAAAAGGAAGACAATTATGAATAAGAATTGATTAGTGCTTTAGATGAACTAAGAGAAGAAAAAAATTCACTCAAGAAAGAATTGATGAAACAAAAGGAAAGTGTTCACATTTTTTAAGAAGCCCAACAGGTCATCGAGAACTTAAGAACTTAGCTAGAAGAAGCCAGAAAGATCGAAGAAAATATTGAATATCAAAAGTAGTGTTTGGAAACCAACATAGTAGCACAGAAGGAAGAAGTAGAAATGAGAGAGAAGATATTGACAGATCATCTTAAGGAAAGAACTAACGAACTAAACCAGCTTGAGGCAGAGTTTGGTCAAGAAGAGAAAGGACTTGAAGAAGAAATAATCACATTAAAAATTCAGCTTGAAGAAGCGAAAAAAACAAAAGAAGTCATGAAGTCTCAGATAATGAAGAAAGAACAAGAGGTTGAGAAGCTTGAAGAAAAAGATGTCACATTGATAAGTAAAATTGTCAAGCTCAACAAGAACATCGAAGAGACAGAAACATCCAAATCAGTGATAGAGAATGAAGAGAACCACTCTAGGTTGCTAGAAAAGAAAAATGAAGAAAATAGAAAGAGTTATGCACAAGTACTCAAAGGAAGGAATCATGGTCAACCAGAATCTAAGAAAACTATTGAATATACATCTTCAAGAAGACCATCCATGTTCAAGACACAAAGAAGCTTCAATCATGATCATGATCAGTCAAGGATAAAAATCATAAGGACTACGCCACAAAGAAGATCATTCACTCCCAGGTATGAAAATTTATTTTATGGTCATTGTTTTTATTTTACTAACTTTGGACATAAGGTTGCAGATTGTAGGGATTACATTAAAAGAAATAATCAAGCAAGAAGTGCCTATGTGGCCGCACATAAAATTGAGTGTTACAAATGTCATAACTATGGACACATAGTTAGTGATTGTAGAAGCATGATTGATACTTCCATGAAAGATAATACCGATATTATATATAAGAAAGTATGGATAAGAAAACAGGAAGAACAAGTGAACAAAGACCAGGTACTAGAGATCGCAAGATTGGCAATAAAACGAGATAAAGAAAACTCTACAAAGAAAAAGAAAGATGTCAGATACATAAAGGTTTGGAAAATAACTGAAAGAAAGGAAGGACAGGTAAATAAGGAATAGGTTCAAGAGATTGTACTTTCAGGCATTGTAGTGAAAGATAAATCCACAAAAAGAAAGAAAGAAGTCAGAGCTTATAGAGATAATGAATCTACCAATGAAGAAGATGATGAATCTATCAATGAAGATGATGATGAATACACATTAGAGTAGGAATTGTTCTGAGTCATCCGGCTTAGAGACTCCCAAGTAATATGAATATTAGACAAGGGGAGTTTATGCGATAGCTGTGACAGACCAAAGAACCATCCTTCGAGCAACTTGCAAAGTTTGAGAAGACAGATTCAGAGCAATCAGTTAGAAGAAGTACAGTTTGATAGATTAATCAAGACTTCATGATAGTATAGTGATAAATGGGTTAGCATTATGGAAAGTTGCGCAAGTAGAGTCTTGGACAGTATGGATAGAGATGGATTCGTAAGAACACTTAGCAGGTTTGGACAGATATATGATAGTGGACGAGAGCATGGATTCATTGATTGGTTCAAAGAGTGGTTCAGAGACAAAGGAACATTATCATAACGGATGATAATTACATAGGAAATGGCTCGAACAATGCTAATGGATTCTAAATTGACAGATAGTTTTTGGACACATGCAGTGCATACACTAGTTCACATTCAAAACAGAGTCATTCTCAGAAACAACAATGACAAAACTCCCTAAAAACTATGGAAAGGAAGCGTAGACAACAACCTCTACATCAAGGTAACTCAAGATAATATTTTATTAATTGAAATTTATGTTGATGATATTTTTTTGGAAGTACTAATGACAGGTTAAGCCAGAAATTTGCAAAGGATATGCATAATGAATTTGAAATGTCATTACTTGGAGAACTATCCTTCTTTTTGGGTCTTCAGATATGTCAAATAAACCAAGGAATTTTTATTTCTCAAACTAAGTATATCAGATAAATGCTAAAGAGGTTCAAAATGGAAGATTGCAAACCAGTTACCACTCCTATGCAAACCAATTGCAAGTTGAGCAAAGATGATGATTCAAAGTCTACAAACCAGAGGAAATATAGGTCAATGATTGGTAGCTTACTATATGTGACAACATCTAGACCAGATGTAATGCAGGCAGTTGGACATGTGGCATGATTTCAAGCTGCACCAAAGGAATCACATGTATTAGTAGTGAAGAGGATTTTCAGATATCTCAAAGGAACATAAGAGTTTAGATTATGGTATCCAAAAGGAAAGGATCTATCACTTATTGCCTACACAGATGAAGATTGGGCAGGTTTCATTGATGACCAATGAAGCACCAGTGGAAGAATGTTCTACTTGGGTGAGTGTTTAGTATCTTGGATAAGCAAGAAACAATCATCAATTTTCTTATCTACAGTTGAAGCATAGTATATTGCAGCAACATCATGTTGCACACATGTTCTATGGATGAAACAAACTTTGACAGATATACAGGTTGAGTATGATGAACCAATTCCAATCTATTGTGATAATACAAGCACCATCAATATCTCAAAAAAATCGGTGATGCACTCCAAGACGAAGCACATTCCAATCAAGTATCACTTTCTACAGGAATAGGTTGTATAGAAGAACATCAAAGTTGAATGTGTGGGAACAAAAGAACAAGTGGAATACATCTTTACAAAACCTCTTCCATGAGAATGCCTTGAGTATCTTCACCAGAGACTAGGAGTAATTTTTACTCCAAAATGAATGTTTTTTAATTCTTATCTTATATGTTTTAGATGTACACGAGGAAGCACCATAAATAGGACAAAGGGGGAGAGATTTATCATATGCAAAGGTAAATGCTTGGAGAGAGAGCATAGAGGCATGTTTCCAAGGGGAGCGAATGTCACACGGGAAGAATGAGTGATATGACTTCAGAATGATACCCTTTTTCAAAGGGGGAGATATTATTCATATGAAGTGAAAGAGAGTAATCAGAGGATTATAAACACAAAGAAAAATCAAAGGCATGTAGACAAGGGGAGCATTCCCAAGGAGAGTTGAGTCAGGGGGAGAAGCCCCAAAGGGAGATACCCTTTGTCATTGATGTCAAAGGGGGAGAGATAGAAACATTGATAAAGAGTATAAGCATGAATGTTATCATGACTAAGTGTTTCCATCAATGCCAAAGGGAAAGATTGTCAAATAGTTGCCTTAGGTTGATGGATAATTGGTATGGATTGTTGGTTTTCATTGATGTCAACTATTGGAGAGTGATATTGTAGATTGATATCAATCCTTAGTGATTGATGTCAACTGTAACACCCTGTTTCCCCCATTCTGTAAAAATAACTATACTGGCCAAGAACTGTGGCAAACTCAAAAATGTGAATGTGTGATGAGAATGGACCTTGTGGAAAAGGTCGATGAATGTAAATAATAATATAAATATATATATGTATTGTAGGACTGCTGAGAGGGGAAGGTGCTGAAAAAGAGACCACGATGGCTGAAGAAAGGTGGTGGAAGGCACCTGGAAAGGTGGCGTTAACTTCCACCGAAACCAATACCGTATTTGGACTTCACTGGCCCGGAGAACCAAGAGCGACTTGTTGGCCCTGAATTAAATGACTCGCCAGGTTGGTAGGTAAAGGGCTCCTCATGAGTAATGAGGGATGGGGGTGAACCGCCCATCCATAGAGTCCTCAAACCTGACCACCGCGAGGAAGATCATGCCACACGCAACCTCGCCGAAAGGAGAAAAGGCAGGAAGAGTGTGGGATCAGGGGGCAGACGCGAGGGAAGAAAGAAGGAGAACTCTGAAAAAATACAGAGTGAGTGATAGCAGAGAAGAAGGAGAGTAACCTTCATTCTCGATCACTGACAAACAAAGATGCAGTCTCGCAGCATCATGGTCTCAGCTCGGGGGTGGCTAGTGGTAAATCCATTGGGAGTCGCTGAGCCTACAGTTGGGTGGAAACAAGTACCCCTCTCAGCAGTTGCAATTACACCTGGTGTTATTTCTGATAAGTGTTTTATATCCTGTATCTTGAAGTTTATATGCTGATATATATGTTCATAGTCTGTGCAATTTATGAATGGTTTGAGCATAAGACTGTCTGTGTGGTGTTTTGACCAGAAATGGTGGTTGCATGCTTATAATGGAAAGACCACGTATGGCTTATGTTTTATGAATTGTTATTTATATGCTTACCGATCTAAGTCAGACTTCAAGTCTACTCTCGGGAGATTGTTCCTATGTTTGTCCTACCTGATGCCTTGGATAGATTTCCTCTCGAAGGCATCCTTTTGAGACCACTCCCTTACCTTAGAGAAGACCTTCTAGTCTGGTCTTTAAAACCTGGTGTAAATTACCTGAAGACCTGAAGAAGGATGTTAAAGGTTAAGTCTCAAAACCTTGTACAAGGGAGAATGGTCCTTGTAGACCTCAACATTTCGATGTTTCGGCACTCGGAGTATCTAGGTGCAAGTTTTCTTGCACTCACGAGTCTCGAAACCCCGACCCGCAAAATCCTGAAACAGGAGCGTGTGGATAAGAATCAATTGACGGATGAGATCTGTTCGGAAGATCTGCGATCATTCACGATCGTTATATTGGAGGAATAAATAAGGGTGTTAAATGCCTTAACCCTTTTCCTTTGTCTTCGGGAGTAGCGAAGAAATCAGGACCGTAGATCCCCAAGGTCCGTGGGAGCATCCAGACCATTGATTTTTCCACATCCAAGGAGCGGCAGGAGAGTGCATAGCGTGGGACAGGTCTGAGCCATCAAACCTTAGTCCGAACACCCGTCAACCGTTAGATTTGACAGGAGATGCACGGGGGTTAAACCTTAGTGAGCAACAAAAGCGAAAAGTCCCAAAGGAGTTGGTATCGGGATCTCGGCATTCGGGAGTTTGGGGGTCCTGAGGACGAAGGTCTGGACACTCAACATCGGAAGTTTTGAATTTGTGAAAGGATCGGAGCCATCCATCTGCGGAAGGATGCATGTCACGAGATCATCCGCTTGAGAGACTCTGGCATCGGAACTCATAGGGATGAGTGTCTAGACTTTGTGAGTGGTGAAGTCGCGGAAGAATCTGAGTTGTTCGTTGGAAGGAGGATACGTGTCACGAGATCCTCTCTATCGAGGATTCAGACATCGAGAGTAAGAGGAGGAAGTCTCTTGACTTCGCGAGTGGCGAAGTCGCGAGAAAGATCAGAACCATCCATCTGAGGAGGATAGGTGGAATAGATCGAGGGATCTCGCGAACTCAGAGGTTCGCAAGGTGAGAGTCCAAGAGTTGGGTGCTCCAAGTCACGAGTGGTGAAATCGCAAGGAGAAAGGATCACCGTTACATCTAGGTCACGGGAGGACCGTTGGATTAGAGCCTCATCGCGCATATCGCGCATTCGAAAGTTCGGAGGTTGAGAGGACCTCTTCTCGACATCAGAAGTCGCGAAACCCCGATCACTGAAACCTTGAAATGGCGTGAGGTGTGAATGAGGTTAAGGAAAGCTGAGATTTGATCATGACCGTTGATCATCCCGCAAAGATCACGACAGTTGATCTTGGCTGAAGGTTGTTGCTGTCCATCGGAGGGACACGTGGCTGTTGGTCGACGTTTTGGTATCTGGGAAACCAGAGGGCCAGAAAACCTTGCCCATGCAAATCGCAAAATCTCGATACACGCTGTAGTGGAGAGGAGAAGTCCCGAAAGAATCTGGACTATCCATCAAAGGAGACACATGGTGAGCTGTTAGAGTTTCGGGAAAAGTCTCGAAATCCCGTGGACCGTTGGATCCACCCCCTGTCTTAACCTCCCTAATTAAAGGACGAAGTTGAGAATGAAAAAAAAAAAAAAATCCCTATTGTGTGTGTACATGTGAAAATATGAATTATGTACTGGTTATAAATAAATATAAATATCAACTAACAACCAGTGTTTTTCCTTTTGCACACAAGCGGAAGATCAACCACGGGAAATTATCAACGCATAGTATGGTGACTCACCATGAAGTGGGAGAAGGCTCCCACAATAGAGATGAAGAGTTCGATGAAAGAAGGGGACCCCTCCAGGTCTAGCCGATACTGTGAGGAGCCTCATGGTCGAATTACAAAGTTGTAAGGCCGACAATGAAAGGATGATGAAAGAACAAGAAAAACAAATAGAAATTAACGCAGTTTTACTGCAGAGTTTATCCGATCTACAAAGACAAATGCAGCATGAACCTAGAACTCAGAAACATGGTCATATCAGTGGTCACACTGAGAGGAGCACCTCGAAAAAGGTCTGCCCCGGAGGTAAAGGAAAAGCGTCGGATGATTCCTCTGAGAAGGAAGCTGGCGATTCGGAGGGCTCTTCTAGCAGCAGAACTAGTTCCTATCCCCAAAAGAAACAGAAGAAGCAAAATCCTTCCAAAGGTTGAAAATTTGAATAATTCAGAAAAGCCAAACCACCCTCCTTCGACGGTGAAATAAAGAAGGGAGAGGAAGCAAAGGCCTGGTTGCTTGGACTAAAGAAGTATTTCAGAGTCCATGATTTTTCAAAAAATATGAAGGCCCAAGTGGCCACCTTCAACTTGAACGGAAAGGCTTCCATTTGGTGGGAAGACCTTAAGAATGTGAAAGGGGTTCGCGAAGAGGACATGTCTTGGGAACGGTTTGAGAAATACTTCTGAAAGAAGTATCTGTCAGAAAAATATTTCGATGAAAAGACTAAAGAGTTTTATGAACTCAAACTGGGACAACTCACTTTAGAAGAATATGTCAACAAATTCCTTGATTTGTTGAGGTGTGTACCCTATATCAAGGTGGAAAAGATAAAGGTGCAACGCTTCATCAGTGGGCTACCTAAGAACTATCGGAATAGAATTGAATTTTATGAGCCAAAGACTCTAGAAGGCACTATTCGAAAGGCAACCTATTGTCATGAACAATTTGGGCATCGAGCAGAACCTCGCGAAGGATGGAAACAGAAGAATAGTTCAAGATTTCATAAAAGGGGAATTAAACCCCAGGATTTAAGAACTATAAGAAGAACCCAAGAATGAGCTTCCCAGCCCGGAGTATGCACCAGCAGAATTTTTCCTCCTTGAGCGGAAATAAAACTTCTGGACCCATATCAGTGAAGATTGATAACCCAAAGAGAGAACCTTTGAAATGTTGGGGTTGCAGGGAAGAACATCTATTGAGAGACTGTCCACACCGACAACAAAATAGTCGGAGGATTTATAACATCCAAGAAGCTACTATCGTCAATGATGTGGTCAGGAGTGAGCCACAAATTTATGCAGCCTTGGATAATAACCAAGCCGACCACCAAGCTTCAGTAGTGGAAATAGAAGGTATGATTTCCAACCATCTAGTGTCTGTTTTAATTGACCCTGGTTCAAATTTGAGTTATATAGCCCCTAAAGTTGTTGATAAGTGTAAACTACAGCCACAAAAACATACCAAGCCATGGTTGGTACAGTTAGCCACTGGCACCAAAAGAAGGGTAGCAGAGGTTATACCAGCCTGCCAATTGAGGTTGGGTAGATTCCCCACCCAAAAAACCCTTAACTTATTACCCCTGGGATCGTATGATCTGTTGATTGGTATGGACTGGCTAGCCGCCCATAAAGCTAGATTGGAATGTTACCACAAAACCTTAGAATGTGTAAGTAAAGAAGGGAAAAAGATAACCCTTCAAGGGATCCGAAAACCTGTCTCGGTGAGACAAATATCAGCTCTACAAATGAGAAAGTATTGTCGAAAGGGATGTCCCCTATATGCAATACAGGTGTTGAAAACAATCGAAGGTGACAAACCAAGCCTTGACGATCACCCTATCCTGAGAGAATACAAAGATGTGTTTCCGGAAGAGGTATCGGGTTTACCTCTGAGAAGGGACATAGACTTATCGATAGAACTTGCACTAGTAGCGGTGCTGGTGTCTAGGACACCCTATTGGATGAGAACACCCGAGTTAGTTGAACTCAAGTTGCAATTAAAAGAAATGATGGATAAGGGCTATATTCGGCCTAGCGTGTCTCCATGGAGAGCACCAGTCTTGTTCGTGAAAAAGAAGGATGGTACCCTTAGACTGTGTATAGATTATAGGAAACTCAATAAGGTAACTATAAAGAACAAGTACCCCTTGCCTAGGATCGATGACCTATTCGATCAATTGGGGGGTGCATCTATTTTCTCAAAGATTGATTTGAGGTCGAGATACCATCAAGTCCGAATCAAGGGTGAAGACATCCATAAAACTGCCTTCTGAACGAGGTATAGTCACTATGAGTTTGTGGTGGTGCCATTTGGGTTGACCAATGCTCCTGCCACTTTTATGTGCTTGATGAACAATGTACTCAGCAAATTCCTAGAAAAATTTGTGCGTGTTTTTATTGATGATATATTAATTTACTCCAAGAACAGAAAAGAGCATGAAGAGCATCTTAGACTTGTGCTGCAAGTGCTAAGAGAACATCGGCTCTATGCCAAATTCAACAAATGTGAATTCTTCTAGAAGCAAATACATTACTTAGGCCATGTTCTCTCCGAAGAAGGAGTAGCGGTAGACCCTGACAAAATCAAGTCTATTATGGAATGGCCTACCCCAAAGGATGTTTCAGACATTAGATCCTTTATGGGATTAGCAGGATACTATAGGATATTTATAAAAGGATTCTCCAAGATTGGTTGTCCAATCACTGCCCTCTAGAAGAAGGGGACAAAATTCCTGTGGAAACAGAAGTGTGAAGAAAGATTTCAAACCCTGAAACATCTACTGACCCATACACCTGTGCTGAAGATCGCCAATCCAGAAGTTGACTTTCTCGTGTGCATAGATGCCTGTAAGGAAGGGCTCGGAGGAGTCCTTATGCAGGAAGGAAGTGTGATCTGCTATGAATCCCGAAAATTGAACGAGCATGAAGTTAATTATGTGACCCATGATCTAAAACTCGCTGCCATAGTGCATGCCTTGAAAATGTGGAGGCATTACCTCCTAGGAAGAAAGTTTGTACTTATGACAGCTCATTGTGGATTGCGATACCTGTTTGATCAACCAAAGCTCAATGCTAGACAAGCTAGGTGGATGGCCCTCCTTAGCGAGTTTGATTTCAAAATCATACACATTAAAGGAAAGGAAAATAGGGTGGCCGATGCCCTTAGCAGAAGTATGAAAACAATTCACCTGGCAGCGGTGAGCACCTACGAGACAGATGTCAAGGAAAGAATAAAAAATGCACAAGAAATAGATCCCTTCGTCCAGACCGTGACCATGTACCTACAGCAAGGACCTGCCGGAGAAAAATATGAAGGCTACCAGATGACCGAAGGAGGTCTGGTCACTTACAAAAGCAGATTTTATATTCTAGATTGTGACGACTTGAAGAGGTTCATACTGGATGAACCACATAAAAGACCCTATTCTAGTCATCCAGGATACCAAAAGATGATAACGGCCACTAGGAGACAATTCTATTGGCCTGGAATGAAGAAAGACATAGTCGAGTACTTGGCCAAATGCATAGAGTTCCAACAAGTTAAAGCAGAACACCAACACCCAGTAGGATTATTGCAACCTCTACCAATCCCAGAATGGAAATGGGAAACCATCTCCATGGATTTCATCACTGGATTTCCAACATCGATCAAACAGAACAATGCCATTATGGTAGTGGTGGACAAATTGAGCAAGTCTGCCCATTTCATCCCTGTCAAATCCACTTGCAAAGCAATCGATATCGCCCAGGTATTCATGAAAGAGATATTCAGACTGCATGGTATGCCAAAAGAGATCGTGTCTGACAGAGACACAAAATTTACTTCTAACTTTTGGAAATCACTGATGGCTGGCTTAGAAACCAAATTGTTGTTTAGCACCGCCTATCACCCTCAAACCGATGGACAAACAGAAAGAGTGAACCAAATACTTGAAGACATGCTAATAATGCATGTAATGCATCAACCCAAGAAGTGGGAAGACTACCTGCCACTGGTAGAATTCGCCTACAACAACAGTTTTCAAGCATCCTTAAAGATGAGTCCCTTCGAAGTCCTCTATGGTAGACCGTGTAACACTCTAGTCAGCTGGAGTAATCCCATAAACATGATTTCTTTTGGACCCGACATGTTGAAAGAAATGGAACAGCAAGTGACTCAGATAAAACAAAACCTGAAGGTCGCTCAGAACCGACAGAAAAGTTATGTCGACCAGAAGAGAACTCTAAGAGAGTTCAAAGCGGGAGATCATGTATATCTCAGAGTTAGGCCTAGGAAAAGTTCCTTGAAAATGGGAGCTTGTGCCAAGTTAGCACCTCAGTATTGTGGACCCTTTGAGGTTCTAGATAGAGTGGGACATGTAGCCTATAGGCTAGTACTTCCTCCCACAGTCAAAGCACATAATGTTTTCCATGTCTCATTATTGAATAAATATGTACATGATGCTAAACACACAATTGATTGGTCTGTGATCCAGGTGGAACCGGAGGGAGAATTTCTACCAGAACCTCAATGCATACTGGACAGAAAGGAAACCCCGCTCCAGAACCGAACCATTGCATAGGTCAAGGTGCAGTGGAAACATTTTGGCCCAGATGATGATACATGGGAAATGGAGGATGCCATGAAACGAGCATATCCGATTTTTTTTACACCTGTACATGAATGTCATGTTGATAGATAAGAACATTGAGGACAATGTTCCTTTAAGGGGAGGGAATTGTAACACCATGTTTCCCCCATTCTGTAAAAATAACTATACTAGCCAAGAACTGTGGCAAACTCAAAAATGTGAATGTGTGATGAGAATGGACCTTCTGGAAAAGGTCGATGAATGTAAATAATAATATAAATATATATAAGTATTGCAGGACTGTTGAGAGGGGAAGGTGCTGAAAAAGAGACCACG
>CBVK0100135189.1:0-14496 GCA_900067695.1 Picea abies | reverse complement strand
TTGTCTGAGAAAAGGGGTTGAGATTTTGGGTAGAAGGCTAAAGATTAAATCTGAAGGGTCATGATCTGCGTATAAGCTTAGAACCCTATCTTATTGGTCCGTAGGGTAGATTACCCCACAACAAGTGGCGAATTGGATCATTTAAAATCCTGGACAAATCAGGAAGGTCCAAAGTGGCTATAAAGGGTAACTGTCGATTCACCTGCGAGTTCTGGTGTCTTTGGGGAGGAAGCCTTGTCGGCAAACCAGTAGGACCATAAGCAGTCTGCATATAATGTGAAGACCCAGGCAAATTCAGTGGTGGTTGGAGAGGATAGTAGCTCATAGAATTATACCCTGGAACAAGGACTTGATTTTGAGCAGTCAAACCCCAAATAGGATTGAACGAACCTAGATATGGTTGACCTATACTAGGGGGTATTACAGATGCAGTTGGAAACTGCTGCCCCCCGATCGATTGAGGAGGATGTTGTATCAACTGATTCCAATACTAGGCCAAGGATGGAGGTATGTTTTGTCCAAAAGGTGGGGTCGATCCTCCCATTGAAGGTGGTGTTCCAATTGGGTGCAGTGTTCCAATTGGGGGTTGTGTTCCAATTGGGACTTGCGTGCCAACAGGAATGTGCCCGCTAAAAGGGGGTTGAGGCATGCCACCTTAGTGAAATTGTCCACCGATGGGAATCTGATAATTTGGTGTGAATGGCGGAATAGTGCCACTAGGATTAATACTGCCAGTAGAAGATAAGGAAGGTCCTCCAAAAGGAAATTGAGGGAGTGTTGGAATAAAACCGGGGAGAGAGTGCCCAGAAGAAGAAGGACCACTAGGAGATCCAGATGGGGTTTGTGTAGGAGTAGAAATGGAAGCATTCAACGCACGGTATCTAGGTGGTAGTGTCAGAGTGACGTTGGGCATTCGCGGTGTGTTGATGGGAGCAAGATTAACCGCAGTAAACCCAATTGGAACACTCGTAGTATCTGTGAGATGGGCCATTTCGACAGGGACGGTAAAGTGATAGGCGGTGGTCAACGGTACTGTCTCCGGGCTAGAGATTGCAGAAATCACATGTGGGGTGATATCCAAAATCACAGGTGAACCTAGACCAAAAAGGTCTCGTCGAAAAACACCCGTAGACCAAAAACGATCTTGGCCTTCTATGCCTAGAAAGGGTCCAACTGGTGATCCAAAAGACGTAACAACTAAGTCTCCAGAAGAATTCAGTCGCATAAACAGTCGCTCAGAATCATGGTGAAGTCAAAAGTCCTCTCGAGTATTTGTAATTCGAAATGTTCTAGAGAGTAAGTTCATTCCATTTGTGGTGTGATGACGACTGTGACTTCACTTTTCCAAGGAGAGCCCTCAGGTGTACTTGTAGGCAAGGGTTGAGAACCATCCAGATGCTCTGGAGATAAACCCTGCATTCTACGTGAATGACGTGGAGGAGCTATTGTAAATGAGTGACAAACTTCATGAAGAAAATCTTATGGTCAACTTCGATAAACATACAACACGCGCTAGTAAACAAAATCTAGGTAGCAATCACCAAGCAAACAAGACCTTCTAATTCGGAAGCCACTAGTTGGTGATGAAATCCAACGTCGTAACAACGACACGAGAAGGGGCGGGGCTAGGGCATAAAAGTTACACTGACGACTTGCTTAATGGACTTACAACCTGGTGCAAGATCCCACACATAATTGTGGGTATACCCTCCAAGGAGCCCGAGTGAGTTTGGTCAACGTCAATTCCAGGTATCGTGAAGACTTTCCCCTTTCGTGTAAGAACCTAGAAAGATAGGCCACTAAGGTTACCACCAACAACAATAAATCTTGGGGGGACAGTCAATAGTCCGATCCACACGCAAAGACAAGGTATCTAGCCCGCAATCAACTCAAAAGGCTTCCACTCATCATTGTGGGTATACCTCCAAGTGATCCCCGTAATACGTGCAATATCTACATTGATATCAACAAAGCAGGGTGAGTAACTCTGCCAATATCAATGTGACCTCATGTTTGACCCTTGTGTGAGAAGGGCTTCCCAGGACAAGATGTTGCAAATGGAATTTAACACTCCTTAACACAAGATGCTATTGTGTGTTTTGTGCTTTGAAGAGTGTATCTCTCTTCCTACTCCAAAGTTCTAGCCTAGCTAAATGTTGTTGTAATAGAGCCCTAGAAAAGAATTACTAGGTAAATTTTACAATTGCACAGTGTTATTAAGAGTTGTTGTTTACTCAAAAGAAATAGAGATGAAACTGATGTTGTTTAAGACTCTAACCCAACGATGCATAGATAAGAATGCAATATAGCAATTTTCATTCAATGAATCCTATGTATGGGAGGGAAAGAGAAAGTTTTCCGGATCAAACTTTGAACTACAAGACACAATTTCCTTTAAAATGCAAATGCAACAAATCACGCATCAATAACAATTCTCTATTGTTTCTTTTTCAATAATTTCAACAATTAATTTTCAATGTTTGCGAATACGAAAATGATTTTTGAAAGAAAAACGTTTGTTCACTTTTCAAAAAGGACCCACACCATGATAGTGAGAGTATATAAAATCAAAAACCAATGAACAAGCAATGATAAAAACCCAAACCACTCTTTCAATGAAAACAAAAATAACAAGCAAACCAATCTAGTATTTTCAATTGCATAAGAAAAGTGATCTTTCAAACAATAAGCAAATGATAAAGACCAAGAAACTCAACTTTCAACCAATCGTCGGTCCTTAACCAATCAAGCACACTCAGATTCCAAAATCAGAGAGTATAGCTTTGCCAAGAAAAGTCAAGAAATGAAAGTCAAGAACAAGTGACAGGAAGAGCCTTTGAAATCCTAAGACTATTCGTGCACGAAAACAAAGACAAGAAGAACATCAATCAATGGTCCAAGAAACTCTTTTTAGGCATCTAAACTGATCTGGGCAATTCAAGATGCAAAAACGTAAATCCAAAATTTTGAAAAAATGAGTTCGCAAGCTAACAATATTACACAGTGCGAGAATTAGTGATTCTCGCGGGTGGCTCTTGAGCAGAGTGTGAGAACCTCGCACTGAAACTAAAGGCAGAGTGCGAACTCAGTATGTTCTCGCAGGCTACTGTGGAGTGTAGTGTGAGAATTTCTGAAAATAATCAATTTTTTGAAAAAAAGACACAAAATTTGAAGAGGCCTCTAGACCCAGAGGGTCTATCAGGGTATCCTAAAGACTCGGAGATTGATATGAATGGAGAAAGGTAAGGCAAGAAAAAATGGCCAAGGAAAAACACCAAAAACCCCCCAGTGGAGTCGCCAATTTTGTTATCAGACTAATCAGTAGGTGCGGACACTAACAGATCTCCCTAGATCCACATGGATCTAGAACAAAACAAGACAGGACATGACTCTTTCCCTAAGTTTTTACCATTGAATTAGCTAGTGGGAAGGAACAAATAACATACCTTAGTATCGCTTCCTAGGGTCTCTGTTGCTCCTGCTTCGCTTCGGTGCTCTCGTGAGGTCAAGACCAAGACAACACAAACCAACCAAAGTGAAAATAGAAAAATATATTCAACTATCAACTTATTTGTATGATCAAGGAATTACACAATAAAGTGAGAATAGTTTTATGGGAAAGGGACATGCCATTGTATCATATTAATTGAAAGTAAAGATTACAACCTGATAGCTTTGATGTCGCAAGCTTCCTTTTGATGGATCTTGGCTCCAACACACACACTTTCTCAATCCTTGCATGAAGAAGATCAAATCCTCTTGATAGACTAACTAGAGTCTCCAAGCTCTTGTTCAAGCTAAGTCCTTCACACAATTCTTTCATCAATTCTCCAATGAATCTTGCTTAACCTTTTCCATGAGAATTCCCTCAATATATAGGAGAGAATGAGATAGTTACTTGGATAAGAATGATCCTGATCCCACAATATCAGGGAATCTAGTACAAGAATAACCATTCGAATGCCAACCCATTCTTCTAGAAGATTTCCTTCTAGAACCATCGAGAATTCATCTTTTTCTATGCTTTAGGACAAATTCACACCCTAGCTATTCAGCACAGTGTGAGAAGTCCGCACCCTAGCTTAAGGAAACCTGCGAGAATGGGTCATTCTCGCACCCTGGTATACTAGCAGCCTGCGAGCCCTCTTCAAGAGTATGTTTTCTGGGAAGAGATGAAGGTAACTTTTCTCAAGAGAAAGTTCTTATGAAGAGCCTGAGTACACCATCATTAATACACCATCATGATGACCAAAATCATGGGTAACACGTGCCCACAATCATGTGGTCATGTGAAGTTCATAGCTCAAGGTCATATCATGAAAAGGAGATAGCCCTCACTGAAGGAAGATCGGGAAGTGCCTTTTTAATAGGTGTTTGGTCACCACCGATGGTCACGTGAAGGAAGGGACTTAAAAGCCAAAGAAGTCATAATTGACTGGTTGTAACTGCTAGAACATAGTGATTGTATCTTCCAGATAACTTGAGGAGCTATAGGGTGATCGCTAGAGGAGCTGAAGAGTCTCGAGGTAAATGCCAGTGGAATGAAGACTGATCATAGAGACAATTGACAGATGGAAAAGTGTCAAAGTTTGTAACTGCAATAGAGAGGATAAGCTCAACTGTGACAAAGAATACAAAGTGTCGCACTACCTGAGAAGGCAAAGAATATCAGGATAAGCCACTGATGATAAGCAGACTCATTATATCTGCCAAAGAAGACAATGATTTGCATGGATGATCTGACAAGGGACTAGGCATGATAAATATACGCAGAATAGAGAAGAGATGGTTGATTCTGTTGAGTGTGATTTATGTGGGTAGAAGCATGCTGTGTGAAGGAGCTAAAATGCACAGAAGAAGCATAGCGCATAGAATGGAAATAAGACACAAAGCATAAAGAGCAGAAGAAGCAAGGAACATAAATGCATATATGAGAGAGGAAGATAAAGTCGAGGTGCGCATATGGAGACAAAGCAGAAGATCAGAAAGATCAAGAAGATGTGAGCAGGAAGACATTGATGTAGGCAGAGCAGAGCAGTGTAGCATGTTGGCCCTTGACCAAGTTTTGGAGAACCTGGGTCATCTTTGACCGATTTTGGGACTTTGACAGGCTGGTCGAAGACGGAGCACCCAGGCGAAGCGAAGATTGCAGGATCTCACCCCCCTTTGCAGGATTTTTGGGTTTAGGGTTGATGTAATGGGTATGGGATGTCGGCCCATGGGTTTACCCATGTTTAGGCCCCTTTTGTAATGTATAAATAAGTAGCTAGGCGATCTAAGAAGAGGCGAGAGAGCTAAGTGACAATAGACGTGAATGATTTGTGCACATTGTATGTTGAGACTTGCAAAGCTAAGTGCAACTCATCTGTAGTGCTTTGTGCACAACTGTGTAAGTCTCTGTGCTTAGGCCTAACTCATGGAAGGAGGATCTGGCGAGGTGCGCGCAGATCTCCTGTCCTATGCGGAGTTGATTTTGTGGCTATGTGCATGTAAGAAGATCAAAAGAAGATAATAAAGAAGACAAAGAGTTGGTGGACGTAGCCCCACACTAGGGGTGAACCACGTATATCATGTGTTATGGTTGCTTTGTGTGATTGATGTGATTTATGCTTAGTGTTATAATCTTTATGTATGTTATATGCATCTGATATAGTAGCTTAGTGTTGTAATCTTTATGTATGTTAGATGCATCTGATATAGTAGCTTAGTGCTTAATAATGTAAATGAATGCTAGATCTGATTTATTTCTAGATGCTAAGTGCTTGGGTGTGTTAGATATTGTTGAATACTGCACTGTCTTGTAATTAGGGTTTTTGCCTGTGATGTGAATAAGGGTTAAAGACTAATGACTATTAACTGCTAAGTGCTCTGTTAAGTGTTGTAATCACAGATCTGTGTCCCAGCTAGGTTGCAAAAACTTGAGTCTTCCAAGCCCCCCTACCTCTACCTCGGGTGAGACTTCATCTGCTTCGCAGGTGTTGCCAAAAGGGCCGATAGTTAGGGTTTTGTTGGTGCGTTGTTGTAGCATTGAACCTTGGGTCTTCCCCTGTGCCAACAAATGGTTCCGTTGCTGGGACCTGAAACTGTGATTGCTGGGAACTAAAGAAAAGAGAAATCTTTGTGCGTAGATCTCTTGTTGTAGTGCGCAGTATTCTACTTGACTTGTGAAGCTTTGTGTTAAGAAAGGAAGCGGATCTGGAGAAAAGAGGTAAGATCTTAAGGCTTTGTGCTCTGATAAAGGTAAGATAAGTGAAAATTTTTGTTTTGAAAGAATGGATCTAGGTATGTTTGATAGATTTTATCTTAGTCTAAAAGCTAGGGAAAATCTAGAAGAAAGAAGATGTGATATGAATAGATCTGATAGAAATAGAGAAAGATATGTTATTCCTATGCATAGAAAGAATTGTTGGACTAACAAGTGGATGCAGGATCCTAGTAATAATTTTTTGCAGGTCCATCACTATGATCCCAGTGCGTAGTACATGAAAGGTTGGGAATCATTTAAGAGAAAGAGAAGATTGACTCTTTGTTATAGTTGCAGAAGATCGGGACATGTTGCTAAGGAATGCCCTGGTAGAGGTGTTGTTTTCCTTTGTTGTAAAGCTATTGGTCATGAAGTTTTGGATTTACCTAGAATGATGGATAAAGTTGAAAAGATGAACATAAGACAAGAAGACGATGAAGAAGGTCAAGAGACTAAGAATGCTCTAAAAAACTAGAAATAATTCGAGGCTATACTATTGCAGATGAAAGAAACATTGAATGATCACAAAGACATGAGTTTACCAGAGATCTTAAAAGAAAAAGAGTGCATAGAAACAAGAATAGGAGACTTTGACATAGATTGTATATTGGATGCAGAAACATAGGTGAACATTATGCCATAAAGTACTTGGGAAATTTTGGGAAAGCCTGCTATGATTCCTTCATTGGGAGGAATAGGCTTGCTCAAAGGAAAGTTGATAACCCTATGTGGAAGACTTACTCATATCTCTATGATAACTCATGGAACATCGACAAAAGAAGAATTTGAGGTTGTCAAGTTTGTTGAGAACACCATGCCTTTTGCACTTATGTTAGGAAAGACTTGGATTGAGAGAGATCAGACTCGAAGGAAAGAAGAAGAGGAAGCTATAGAACATAAAAAGCAATAATTAAATGATTTCATGGCTAGGAGAATAGCGTGCTTAATATAAGAACATGAGGACAAATCGAAGAAACTGAGGGCTAGAGACCTGGCTGTTGAAGTTGAAAGAACACAAGAAGGCTTAAAGAACTTATCCATGCAAGAGAGTAGAGCATGTACTCCAGAAACAATAAGAGAAGAAGTATTACCCTCGAACCCTATGAAAGACCTTCAACAGTGTGAAGTTACTATGCTAAGAGAAGATAAGAAAACGAACAGAAAGAGGAATCTAGATATGCATATCATAGGAAAGAAAGAAATAAAACTCAGTAAGAAGAAAGAAAAGCTAGAAAAATTACAGGAGGTTCCACAGAGGACTTCGCAGAAGGCTTGCAGAACTTGAACCTCATCGGAATAGCAGAACAATGCAGACTGGCACTTCTCCACGGCGAAGCAATATGATCGTTGGAGGCATCTTGACCATTAGAACGATGCTCCAGAATAGCTAGAAACACAGTAATTTCCGGAAAGATATTTGTTAGACCGTTGAGACCGTGCCATAACAGATGGAATTATATTAATTGAGGCATTCCTACCCATTGGAGGAGTCCGTTACGACGTTTTCTATTCAGTCTGTTGCATGTCTCACCGAGAACACTTTTGCAAACAGAGATATTCGAGCCCACAAAGAAACTAATTGCTTTCGCGTAGTGATTATTGAGACCTCGCCACCCATTCTACTTACCTTGATTATTTGTCCTCCTACCTGAGATATCTGACCTCGAGCATGCACATCAGACAACATTAGCACAGTAGAGAAATCCATTGAAGAGATCCTAATAGACCTCATGGCCGAGAAGTTCATTTCCACAGGAGTACATGCCTCATCGACAAGAGCATTGCAAGCATCCCCGTCAACTGTACGTTGATATAAACCATCCCGCGTTGCAACAGAGAAAAGAAGAAAGCACCAAGATGACTTGGTGAATGCGAAGCTCATCCCATCGATCCTGCCCGACTACATCCCACCTCTAGTTGGCGCTGTTAGTCGTGACAGTGTCCTGAGGGACTTCGACTATACACTGATCACTGCGTACCTCCCAAAGGGGATACGCGTAGTCAAACCACAGTTAGAACATATTATGACGCTAAATATCAATGATTTCAACTTAGGGGATCGCAAGAACTATGGAATGCTCACACTACATAAGCATTTGACAAATACAACGGGGAAGAAGTCAAATAAAATCCCCCAACCATGGACCATGGACATCGTGAGGTCCACGATCCTCAATGTGATGAAGATACCACACTTCGACAGACATCAGGAGGTTAATGTGTGTTGTAAATTCCTCCTTTTGTGCTTCCATGGCAGTTACCTATGGTTGGATAAGCGCATCACTGTAGATCCAGTGATAATCCACCAGATCATTGGGTTAAGCATGCAAGGACTGGATCCTCAGGAATTTTACCCAGGGAAGGTTGCAGACCACGCCCTAGTGCAGTGAATAAAAGACACATATGGTGATGTGGAGAAAGGGAAGCAGGGCTACAAGGTAGCTTCCATCCAGAATGGCGCAGTGTGCCTAGCTTTCCAGTTGATAGCTGGTAATCTTGTCAGGAAGAACAGACCAACGTAGGTCACTGGGTTGGTCGTCGAGCTCACAGGAAAATGCATTGAAGGAATGCAAATGAACTGAGCGAGCTACCCTGTCAACCAGTTAGAGAAATATTGTCACGAAGCGCAAGACCAGGGTTACTAGTTTCACTTCAGTTGGTTGTTGATTCTTGTTGCCTTCGTTGCTTGGAAGATGCCAGAAGGAGCAACATTCCCTGAAGTCGAGCCATTTGAACCATTGGTCACGAGGTTCACTACCCTCTGGTATTTGAGCGACATGAAAAAACAATGGCAGTCAAACGCTATGTTCCACACCTATTAATTGCATATGAAGAGGGCCATTGAATCCTTCCCTCACATGACATCGAATACATTGCATAGGTTCAGGCCATTCGCGAAGTTCCACACAAATAGGCATTTCATATACATCACTGCACGTAGGGATGAACACAAGGAGGAGATGCAGAGTTATTATAAGCTCATTGAGGAAGATATGGAGGAAATAACCAAGGAGTGGCTTGCAGAATTCCTTGTACCAATCGAACAAATAGAACTCTCTGACCCCAACCTTATCGAAATTCTTGTAGTCACTCGAGAAGAGTATGATGGACCAGGCAGTAGCGAGAAGAAGAAGAAGGAAGATGTATAGGAAATGAATAACACATCGGAGGAGTCTGCATTTGATTCACCTGGTGGAGGAGGAAATGATGAAGTCGACAAAGAAGAGGAGGAAGGGCAAGTAGATAAACATGAATAGGGCGAAGAGACTCCACCTAAAGACCCCGTTATAGAGGCTGAGACATCCAAGAAACCTTCAGCGCAAAAACCTGAAGGTTTCTCGAAAGAAACCTTCAACGCAGAAGAAATCAAGAGCCAACAGGCCCCCGTTATAGATTGTTCTTATGGTGGATGATATTGACCTCATCATCATCATTGTATCAGATACCTCCGAGGATGTTTTGTAGAGAAGCAAAGCCAAACAGGAGACCCTGTATGATAGGATCGAAGCAGAGATGAAAGGGGTACAACATGCTCTCTATTCAAGCCGTGCAGTGTCTACTGCGTCGTTACCATCAGGGGGTATAGAAGTAGGAGACGAGCCTGCCCAACTACACAGACTAGCAGATGTGATAGAGTCTCGCCTGCATCACATATAGGAAGAAAAATAATAGGACACAGAGGTGCTGAAGCAAGCAAAGGAGGAATCCCTAGAGCAAAGTCGAGTTGCGCAGCAAGAGAAAGATGACCTCCAGTTGAAGTTTGCAAAGGATAGAGCATAGATCTAGAAGGAAAAAGAACAGCTTCTCGCAGAGCAGATGGGAGTTAGAGAAGTAGTCACTAGAGCACTTTTCTCTATGCCAGGCCTAGCACAGATGGAAGAGGAAACAACAAAAATCCAAGTGGGGAAGCTCTCCAAAGTAATTAAGCAACTCCAAGAATGAGTAGAAGATATGGAATTGAAAACAGTGCCAAGCACTCCACAGGAAGTGAAAGATTAGAGAGAAGAAAATTCCAGGAGAGTAGTCGAAAGAATAAAGGCATTGACCTTAGAATGAAAGAAACTCAACAATCGAAGTGCACAGACCTATGATTTCCTTGCAGAGGACCCAAAACTAAGGACATTGGAGTCACAACTCCAGGAAGAAAAGAAACAAGCAGCAATCGTGCAAGCACAATTGAAGCTACTGTCAGCAGTCGAAAACATGAAAAGATCACAAGAATAGCATGCAGTTCAAATTCAAGTCCATGCCATCCAAAGTAGAGTCATGGAAGTGACCCAGAGACTCTAGCTGGTGCAGGATGAAGCCTGCACCCTTTTCGAAGAAATTGAAGGACAAGGTGGACAACTAGAACAAGTGGTCAACTTAGTGGAACAGTGCTTGGAAGGTCTTGTCACCGAGACAGTCATCCAGGAGTTCACCGAGCAGGAGGCTCTGGAGAAGTAGTAAGTCAAGTCATCCCAATCCAAGATCGAGGCCTTTGAAGCAGTGTTTCCCAGAGCAGAGTGACTCAGGATGAGTCACAGGTGAGTGTTAGGGGCTTGTTGGCCCTTGACCAAGTTTTGGATAACTTGGGTCATGTTTGACCAATTTTGGGACTTTGATAGGCTGGTTGAAGGCAGAGCGTCTAGATGAAGAAGAGATCGTGGGATATTTCCCCCCTTTGCGGGATTTTTGGGTTTAGGGTTGATGTAACAGGTATGGGACGTTGGCCCATGGGTTTACCCATGTTTAGGACCCCTTTGTAATGTATAAATAAGTATATAGGCAATGTAATAAGATGTGAGAGAGCTAAGTGCAAATAGACATGAATGCTTTGTGCATATTGTATGTTGAGACTTGCAGAGCTAAGTGCAACTCATCTGTAGTGCTTTGTGCACAACTATGTAAGGCTCTATTCTTAGGCCTAACTCGGGGAAGGAGGATCTGGCGAGGTGCGCATAGATCTCTTGTTCTATGCAGAGTTGATTTTGTGGCTCTGTGCATGTAAGAATATCGAAAGAAGATAATAAAGAAGACGAAGAGTTGGTGGACGTAGCCCCACGCTGGGGGTGAACCACGTATATCATGTGTTATGGTTTCTTTGTGCGATTGATGTGATTTATGTTTAGTGTTGTAATCTTTATGTATGTTAGATGCATATGATATAGTAGCTTAGTGCTTAATAATGTAAATGAATGCTAGATCTGATTTATTTCTAGATGCTAATTTCTTGGGTGTGTTAGATCTTGTTGAATACTACATTGTCCTATAATTAGGGTTTTGGCCTGCGATGTGAATAAGGGTTAAAGACTAATGACTATTAACTATTAAGTGCTCTGTTAAGTGTTGTAATCACATATCTATGTCCCAGCTAGGTTGCAGACACTTGAGTCCTGCAACCCCCCTTGCCTCTACCTCAGGCAAGACTTCATATGCTTCGCAGGTGTTTTTGAAAGGGCCAATAGTTAGGGTTTTGTTGGTGCGTTGTTGTAGCGTTGAACCCTAGGTCTTCCCCTGTGCCAACATAGCAGAACAATGATGAGACTAGTAAGCCATTGATAAAATACTGTATCACTGTGATAAATTTATGAGAAGTATAGATTTATATTTCAGGGTGGTAGGGAGGTGGTAGGGAGGACTGTTTTCCTCATATTTTCAAGTGGGTGCTTGAACACAATGAGTTGTAGCTTCCATCTGGTTGCAGCCAGAAAAACCAGGGTGGCAGGGTGGTGCAAGCAAGAACTATTGTTATCTGTTATATAGGTTGGTGCCTGTGTAACTAGAAGTTGGTGCTTCCATCCAATTGGTACTGGAACACTCAGGGAGTTGGTGCTTCCTTATAGTGGGTACTGGAGAAACCAGGGAGTTAGTGCTTCCTTCTAGTGGGTGCTAGAGAAACCAGAGAGTTGGTGCTCTTAGCAAGTTGCTTCTTGTAAAACAGAGATGGTAGCCTCAAAGGGAGTTGGTGCTCCTAAGAATGATAATGTATAGAAAATAAATATTAATTATCATATCAAGAAGAAGAGGTTTTTCCCTTTATGGGTTTCCTTAGGAAATATCTGTCTTTGTATATTTCATGTGTGTGATTGATATTGAATATTCTATTGCTTACTTCCCTGGATTATTTTGATCTTCATTGAGTATTTTGTAAAGATTTTAAAATGGGCATAATTGTTTAAGAACAGTAAAAACTGATTCACCCCCCCTCTCAGTTGCCCAACAATAAGTCATGACAAGTCATGAAGGAACTCCAACCAATAAGGCTCCCCTATTCAATGGAACAAACTTTGGCTTCTGGAAGGTTAGGATGAGAACCTACATAATGTCTTTAGGTGCAGATGTCTGGGATGTGGTAGAGACTGGTTACGTAAAGCTAGTTGTACTAGCTAATAAGGATGACAAGCTAGAATTCAACTTCAACGCTAAGGCTATGAATTCTATTGTGAGTGGGCTTGCAGAATCATAATTTGTAAAAGTTATGCACTTAGAATCTTCCAAAGCAATGTGGGACAAACTCATTAGTAGGTATGAAGGTAATGAGAAGGTAAAGGATGCCAAGCTTCAAACCTACAGATTACAGTTTGAACAACTAAAGATGAATGAGGATGAGACAGTTAATAAATTTTTCTTAAGAGTTGAGGAGATTGTGAATTCCATGAAAGGTCTTGGTGAGAATATTGAAGATGTATTATTAGTTCAGAAGATCTTAAGATCTCTGCCTGATAGATTCAATCCAAAAGTTTCTGCAATAGAAGAACTAAATGATCTTAAGACTCTGTCTATTGATCAACTCCTAGGAAATCTAACTTCTTATGAAATGAGGATTAGTAAAGATAAATCTACCACTAGAGAAGCATCATTTAAAGCAGATAAGAATGAGGATTATGAGCTTGATGAAATTGAAGAAAAATTTGTGAGAAGACTAAAGAAAGGATCAGGCAAGTACCAAGGCAATTTTCCCTTCAAATGTTTTAACTGTGGAAATATAGGTCACTTTGCATCTAAGTGTCCACACAAGAATAAGGACCAGAACTCTGAAGGTGAAGAGAAGTACAAATCCAAAAGATTTGATAAAAATAAAAGTTTATGTGTAAACAAGGATGACTCTTCAGAAGACATAGATAGGGACTCTTCCTGTGAAGATAAGGTTAATGAATTTTTGCTTATGGCCAAAGAGGATTATGATAATGAAAGCACATGAAGTGATGTTAATATTGAATAAGTTGTGGTTGACTTGGAAGGAGAGCTTATGAGTTCTTTAGAAGAGATTGACAGACTCAAACATAAGAAGAGAAAACAAAAACAATTGTTGATGCAGTTTGAAAAGAATGGTAAAAAACCAAGTGAAGACTTTGTTTTGCTAAAAGTGGAATTAGAAGAGGCAAAGAAAATATAAGACATTCTGAAACAACAGTTATCGGAGAAGAAGACAAGATGTGAAGCCTTGGAAGAAGAGGTAGTAAAAACTAGAAAATAGATGGAGAAGTTTAAAGCATTGTATGTCCAAAATCTTCCAAGAATTAAAGCCTCAGAAGTATTAGCCATCATTTTGAATCAGCAAAGGAATCCAAAGTTGAAAAATGGTTTGGGTTATGAAGAGGGATCAAGTAGTGGTCAGCCAAGCAACAAAGAATCCATCAAGTTTGTCAAATCTACAACCAATGACAACATCAAACCTGCAGAAACAAAGGAAGATAATCAACCACCAAGGAGGAGTAAAGAAAAAGGTGCCAGAACTGTATCTGCTGAACAAAGAAATAATGCACCCTCTACTCAAGGAAATCATCAGCATGGAATAAATTGACCTTGTTACATGTCAAAATTACTCAGCTAGATAAGTGTCGCATATCCCTCTCAATTGTCATAAGTGTCGCACCTTCCTTACAACTTTCGCAAGTGTTGCAAGTTGGTCACAAGTGTCGCAAATGATGTTCAAACATACTGCCATGTCAACGACACTAAGGAGACACTTATAACATCTCATATGCCTGATTTGAAGAAGGAGAAATGGTTTACTGAAGTCAAATAACTCTTGACACCTGAAGAAAGCCCTGAAACAAAGGTTTTGAGGAGGAGTGCTCCCCTATTCCAGCCCTAGAAGCGTTGGCGCTCCCCTACAAGGCTTCAGGGAGCGTTATAACGCTCCCCAGCCCCCTCTGAAGGAGCGCTGCTCATCTTGAAGCAGTTGGCACTCCCCTAAAGCTTACCAGGGAGCGCTACAGCGCTCTGATGCCCCTTCTAAGGGAGCGCTGCCTAATCTGAGGCAGTAG
>CBVK0100135188.1:0-14497 GCA_900067695.1 Picea abies | reverse complement strand
ATATGTAAATTATACAACTGTCAAAACACTAAATTTTAGAGTTATTATTTAGATTGATTATATAGATAAAATATAAAATTTTGATAAGAAGAAATAAATATGGAAGTTTATACTTTTTTCCTTGCAAGTATTATTGGAATTGCAATTTTGTATTGCTAAAATTGCATTTTTGAAAGTATAAATGGAGTCATTTTATTGAAAAACCTGTATTGTATTTCCTAGACCAGTGTCATTTGCAATTCCAACAATTTTTCTAATTGTTTGGCTGAATTTTGGGCAACTTTTTGACCAGATTTTAGGCAAAACTGGAAAATTCAAAAAGTAACATGTTTAAACTACTACAATATTTTGAGTTATTCCTCTTTATCAAGGAACTTGAAATAAGACCTCTGCATGTTGGAACTATATAATTTAATTTATATGATCATTGGAACAACTTACAGTGTTGAGGGTTTAATTAGTTTTAAGATGGATGAGTGGGGATATTTTTATTTTTTCGGAAATTACATACTTTTAACTTAGTCTTCTAAGATAGGATAAGATGTTTTTGAATTGTATAAAATGTTAAGAGTGTAGGTTTTCATAGTTATAATGACGTTGAAGCTTTCTGGATATAAACATCCAATTAAACTTTTCTAGTGGACACTCCACCCTTCATCAAAGACAAACAAAACTGAAATGATAGAAAAAAGTGTTGAGTAAAATTTATATCTTAAAAAATAATACATTTGAAAATTGAAATATAAAGGAAATACAATTTAGTAAACAATTTTGTGTTTCTAAAGAAGCCAAGGGATCCAATTGAAAAAATGAGGTAGAGGGTAAAAGGTTAAAATAAGTAAAAGGAAAGAAAATCATTTGTGGTCTAGAATAGAAGTCAAATAAAACTAAAACCAGAAATCAAAATAGAGATAAGGCTTAATGACCAATACCTTGAATAATGGGTTTCCAGGATTGCTTAAATTTGTAACCATCTTTTTCATTAAAATTATCATGGTGTTTTTCAATTTCCAAAGCTCCTCGAATAATTGAATAATAAGATGGTCAAACATATTTATTAGTGTTTCCTTGTGATTGAATGTATACTTGCTTTCTCATGATATCTTGATCTTGTTTCAACTCACTGATGAAATTTTGTTTGTGGATTGATATCAATTTATTTTGTTTTGTTTATCTTACACATGGTTGTTATCTTAATAGTTTCTTACTTGTGTGAGATTACATTACATGAGTGTCCTAGTTTGCTAATACACTTAGTAAGTAATTTATTGATTGTATATGTGATTTTAAAGGTTTAATGCATTTTGATGTCTTATGTGTAGATCTTTACAATTAATTCTCATAGGTGATTTGGTACATGCAAATCACTAAATTTTAGAGTTATTATTTGGAGTGACTTAAACCATGTAAATTACACAGTTTCAAAATTCTTCTACCAAATCCCTCAAAGTATATAAGATAAACTACAAACCTTTACCAGAATCTCTCAATTAGTCTACCAAATCCCTCAAAGTATAGAGATAAAATAAAACTTTTACCAGAATCCCATGTCAATTCTTCTACCAAATCCCTTAGAGTATAGAGATAAAATATAAAATTTTGAACAAATCTGAGTATAGAGATAAAATATTAAATTTTGATAAGAAGAAATAATTAGGGAACTTTAAACTTTTTTTCTTGGCAACTATTATTGAAATTGCAATTTTGCATTGCTA
Source organism: Picea abies (assembly GCA_900067695.1). Lineage (NCBI taxonomy): Eukaryota > Viridiplantae > Streptophyta > Pinopsida > Pinales > Pinaceae > Picea > Picea abies. The sequence goes on along the minus strand of CBVK0100135188.1, from coordinate 12,782 downwards.
AAATTGCATTTTTGAATGTATAAATAGATTCAGCTCTCTGAAAATTTGTAATGCAACTCCTCAACAAGTGTCATTTGCAATTCCAACAATTTTTCTAATTTTTTGGCTGGATTTTGGACAACCTTTTAACCAGATTTTGAACAAAACTGATCAGAAAATATGCCCTGCAAAAATTCAAAAAATAGCATGTTTAAACTACTACAACATTTGAGTTATTCCTCTTTATCAAGGAACTTGAAATAAGATCGCTCTGCATGTTGGAACTATATAATTTAATTTATATGGTCACTATAACAACTTACCCCAGTGTTGAAGATTCAATAAGTTTCAAAAGATATAATTTAATTTGTATGGTCAATGTATCTAGTTACAACTTACTTTTAAGTTAAGTTGGTAGAGTGAGGGTATTTTATTTTTTCGGAAATTACATACTTTTAATTTAGTCTTTTAACATAGGATAATATGTTTTTGAATTGTATAAAATGTTATGAGTGTAGGTTTTCATATTTAGTCAAAATAAACTTTTCTTTTTTAGTAGACACTCTACCCTTTTTTAACAGAAAATTTGCTCAATTATATTAATGAATATAATTTGTTTATATCTTCAAAATCCATCACTAAAACATGATCTAGACAAGATTCTTCAAAATACAAAATCAAGTAGACACTCTACCCATCATAGATAAAAGGAAGAAAATCATTTATAATCGAGAATAGAAATCAAATAAAACTAAAATATCTCACCTTTATTCAAAACTTATACATAGTAATTCTGAAACATCTCATCTTTATTTAAAACTTATTCATATCATTAAAATATTACTTCAAATAATAATAGAACAAAAATAACTACTATATTTTTCCCTTCTGTTTGATATTATTATTTAGATAAAAAGTAACTATGAATTTAGCAAGTTCATTCAGCCATAGATTAGTGATTTGCAATATAATATATATTACATTTTCAATAATAAGATTGCAAAAAATACAACAAAAATATCTAACTAATATAATTTGATAATTCTTGTTTTTTTAGCTAATATAATTTACAAAGATATACAGACCCTAATTTTTTTCCATAAAATACGAAGCTGCAAGCCATCGACAGCCAATCCGTACCTACCCTTCCTGGAACCAAGGGGCATTAGGAGGAGCATGACTCAATTCTTTAGATATTTGGAGTCATCTAACTTGTTGGCTTCGTTGAGGTAGGTCTTCGCCAGAGGATTCACCATCTCTGCAAGTGTTTTCTTGTTCAATCAGACAATAGATCCTTGTATCACCAAACAAACTTCAATCCTGAAGGTGGCGAATCACCAAGAATATCAAACTTTCGTCAAGTTTTAGTCCGTCGCTCTGCCTTCAGCTCCACTGATCCATCTCTATCTCGACTATCATCTTTCTTAAAAAAAATGTAAAAAATCCTTAAAAAAAAAACCTTAACACCACTCCATGCATAAAAAAAAAACTCATCCTCAAAAGAATCCTCAACACCACTTCACGTATATATAAAAAAATATATAAATTTCTTAAAAAAAACTTTTTTTTTTTAATACATACATCCACCTTTAAAAACATAACTCCACCTCACGATTTATAAAACTATCTTTAATTTGTATAAGAAATTGTGCCATTCACTAATCCCTTTACAAAAAAAAATGTGCAGAGACCCCTCTTTCAACACTTCAAACAAAAAACTTACGCTTCCACACGATCCGCTTCAACCTTATCCTCACAACCTGTAGAGAAAGGTGGATCGACCCTCTACCTGTCCTCACGTTTCAACCTCACGCAGCATTCGCTCTGCACATTCGCTCCAATCCTCACGCTAACTGCACTGCAGAAGTCTGGCCGCACGCAACAAAAACTTACGATTTGGGGCGACTCTCTCTTAAGAACCCACACGTTTTCGCACCTCACGTTACTATTAGAGTGTGGCTAGTCTGCACCTCATGATTTACTTGGAGTGTGGGTATCTTAAAAGATTTACGCATTGTAATACACAGTTGGAGTGCGGAAATTTTAGGTTTTCAAATGTGTGTAAAGTGTGAGTAGTATGTCGTCGCACCCTTCTAGAGGAGGGACTTGCGGCCATGTAGAAATCGATGCACCTCACTTCTGTGGTTTTTCCGAGAATTTGTAGCTCCTCCAACCAGCTCTGATACCAACTTAGAAAACAACTCTACTTAGTCGATTATAACTAGGATCTACATTAAGTGAAGTAGAGTTCAATTAAGCTATTGACTCTTGATCCATTATTTCCAAGTGTGTGGATTGCAGATTGAGACATGTTTTCTTCTATTTTTGACCAGTTTATTAAAAATGTGTGCTTCTTGAATTTGTTCATCGTTTCCTAATTTCATAAATTGGATAGTTTTTTCAATTGATTGCACTAAATTTTTAATAAGCATGAAACCGGGTAAATGTAGTTTACCTCGCCAGTGTTATACATTAGTAAATACTATGCATGCATTAAGAATTTATCTTGTCCTTGTAATTTCTAATGAGTTGGTCATCTTCCAGAGAGAATTTATATCAGTAAAACGATTTTTATTTTACTTTTTATTGATTTAGTTCGCAATTCTTTTTGTTCCTTCTGCTCACACACTGGCTCAACAATCTGCCAAATAAATTCAGGTTACGTTCGACAGTTGGAATCCGGGTGTAGTGTTGGAACTCAAATTTGGTTCGATCGAAAGCTAATAATATTCCAATATTTTTTATAAGATTTCCTTTTATTTTAAAGGTTTTTTTAACATTTTCATTATAAAATGGAGAGTAAAGGTTGGTTTTAGAGATTTTTTTTTGAAAAATCTAGCATAAAGTTTTATGATAAAGTTAAAGTTTTATCATTTACATAAAATATAAATAAAAAATAATAATAATTATCTTTGAGATTTAGATATTTAGTAAATTTTAATACATTAAATCATTGTTAAATGCACAGCTTTATTACTGATTTCACTTTTTTTTTCTTTACTTTTGATAGACCCTAAAACTTAATCATAATAATAATAAATATTTTTTTTAATTACATTTTGACTTGATGTTATTAATTATAATTTATAGTATAAATTTTAAACAAATAAATAAAGATAGAAAAACTAATTTAAAAAAATTATATATATTATATAAAACAAATTTTTTTTTTTTGGGAGAAGTTTGGAATAGGTTGGTATGGGCCCAATTCAAACTTGAAGTTACATAATGGTTGAAAATATTTGGTGAGATATGGGATGAAGATGTTTTATGAAGTATTCATTTTTCATCTAAAAATAAAATATCATGGTCTTTAAACAATATAACTACCCTACTTTAAAAGTATGTTTACATCGAAAAAGAGGATTCAGACAACTAAGTTGGCAGTGTTGTCTTCGAAATTAAATGGAATGCATGTGAGATTTTGCTAAAAAAGAGATTTGCATGTGAGATTTTGCTAAAAAGGAGATCTAAAAATAAAATACCATGGTCTTTAAACAATATAACTACCCTACTTTAAAGGTATGCTAGTTTATGTTACATCGAAAAAGAGGATTCAGACAACTGAGTTGCAGTGTTGTCTTCGAAATTAAATGGAATGCATGTGAGATTTTTCTAAAAAAGAGATTTGCATGTGGGATTTTGCTAAAAAGGAGATTTAAAAATAAAATACCATGGTCTTTAAACAATATAACTACCCTACTTTAAAAGTATGCTAGTTTATGTTATATCGAAAAAGAGGATTCAGACAACTAAGTTGACAATGTTGTCTTCGAAATTAAATGGAATGCATGTGAGATTTTGCTAAAAAAGAGATTTGCATGTGGGATTTTGCTAAAAAAGAGATTTGCTTACTTTAAGGAGCCGTTTAGTTTGACTAGAGATTGCTGAGCTTTTTAACCTACTTAATGATTTATCAAATGTTTAACATGTTAAATAACTACACATTGTTCAAAAAAAAAAAACACCACATAAGCATCATAGTTGTTTCTATCATAAAAGTTTAATAAAACATTAAATTTTAAATAAATAGATTTAAATATTTAAACATATTAATTTTTTTTTTTTATAAAACTTAACTATATAATTTTTTTCTCAATTAGAAATTAATAGATAATCATCAATACTCATTCCTATAGTCTTACTTTGACAGAAACCAGCAAAAACTAATAAAAATAAAATATAAATATCTCACCTTTATTCAAAGCTTATACATAGTAATTTATATCATTAAAATATTACTTCAAATAATAATAAAACAAAAATAACTATTATATTTTTCCCTTCCCTTTCATATTATTATTTAGATAAAGAGTAAATGTGAATCTAGCAAGTTCATCCAGCCATATATATTAGTGATTTGCAATGTAATATATATTAAATTTTCAATAATAAGATTGCAAAAAATACAACAAAAATATCTACAGTGCTTTAATACTTATAAGTGGTTAATTTTGGTTTTTTATTAGTAAAATCTATAAAGATATACATACTCTATTTTTCTGAATTTAAACTTGTAATCTCTTAAAAAAAAAATACATATTTTTAATCATTTAAATATATTATTTATAAAAATAATACAATATTCCACCCCAAAACCACTCCATCCGAAAAATTAAACCCTAACCTAATTAAATCTTTCAATCTAGACAAATTAAACCCTAACCTAATTAAATCTTTCAATCGATCATATGTACTAACCCCTCAAACTTAAGGGATTAAGATTATATCTCAAAACAAATCAAACTTAAACTCTGAAAACAGAAGAAAATAGGGAGCCTACCTCTGTAGGTTGAGGTCATAAGGCCACCCTTAATTTTTACGGCTTTATTTTCCAGTGGCAGCTCTGTTCTTGGATCCGAACAGTTAGTTTCGCCGCCAACCCGTTTACCGTCAGATTGCAACGCACGCGGATGGAGATTCGGGGGGTTTTCAGGCCGCTGACTTTTAATTTGAAGGGCTGCGCCACCTCGAAATCCAGTGGGACGCTGCCATTCTTCTGATCTGCATTCAGGGCAGAACTCACGTTGGCTGAAAACGGGACGCCGGAAGCTGTCAACATCGTCTGCACAACGGTGGTATTTCTGTGGCCTTGATAGAAAATGGGGAAAGTGCCCGAACCTATCTCCCAGCCGGAATATGAAAGGGTCAACCGGCTAGCTTCGCCGTGGTAAATTCCGATCTTTTTGTTTGGATTTTGAGCTCGGACAGCAACTACCAGCTGAGAGCTAAGAGTGTGATCGTTGCTCAAGTTGAAGCGATCGATGGAAATGCTCTCCAGTGAATACTTGGGAAGCTCGGGCCTGTAGAGTACGTCGACGAGGCCGGCGCCAACGACTATGAGCAAGAAGAAGAAGATGAGCATGCCGGAAAGCCGGGCGAGCCAGAGACAGCAAGGATCCCGGCGGGGAGCGCTGTGAATCTGATCCTTTGGGACCTTAAAGACGTATGGGCGCGGGCTGGTTTTCCGAGCAGCTCCACCCTGTTGGCCGTGAGAGGATGAGAAGGTAGGATATTTTCGCAGATTCTTCTCCATTGGAGACCTCTGCTGGGGTGAGTAGTGCATCACTATAACTTGAAGATATGGCACCTGTATATAACAATGGGATTGGACTCATGGAGGAGTCGGTGAGTCCCTTAAATACTAAGATCGGTTGATATTGGCCCAGACAACGAGGAAATGAGAAAGGCTGTATTGACTCCCTAGGAGTCAATAAATTATACAGGTTGGATTAGTTCTTATATGTAAATTATACAACTGTCAAAACACTAAATTTTAGAGTTATTATTTAGATTGATTTAAACCTTGTAAATTACACAGTTTCAAAATTATTCTACCAAATTCCTCAAAGTATTTAAGATAAACGACAAACTTTTATCAGAATCCAGCAATTCTTCTACCAAATCCATTCCATTAGAGTATAGTATAGAGATAAAATATAAAATTTTGATAAGAAGAAACAAATAGGGAAGTTTAAACTTTTTTTGGTGGCAATTATTATTGGAATTGCAATTTGGTAGTGTTAAAATTGTATTTTTGAACGTATAAATGGATTCAGTTTTTTGGAAAACTTGTATTCCACCTCCTCAACAAGAATCATTTGCAATTCCAACAATTTTTCTAATTTTTTGACTAGATTTTGGGCAACTTTTTGATCAGATTTTAGGCAAAACTGCTCAGAAAAATATGCCCTAGAAAGGTTCAAAAAGTAACATGTTTAGACTACTACAATATTTTGAGTTGTTCCTCTTTATCAAGGAACTTGAAATAAGAGCTCTGCATGTTGGAACTATATAATTTAATTTATATGGTTTACAGTGTCCAGGGTTTAATTAGTTTTAAGTTGGCAGAGTGGGGATATTTAACATTGGATAATATGTTTTTGAAATGAGAGTGTAGGTTTTCATGGTTAGTTATAATGATGCTGAAGTTTTTTGGACATAAACATCCAATTAAATTTTTGTAGTGGACACTCCACCCATCATCAAGGACAAACAAAACTGAAATGATAGAAAAAATTGTGGGGTAAGATTTATATCTTAAAAAATAATACATTTGAAAATTGAAATATAAAGGAAATACAATTTATTTAAAAATTCTATATTTCTATAGATGCCAAGGGATCCAACTAGAAAAAATGAGGTAAGGGGTAAAAAGTTAAAATAGGTAAAAAGGAAGAAAATCATTTGTGGCCCAGAATAGAAGTCAAATAAAACTAAAACCAATAAATCAAAATAGAAATAATGCTTCATTACCAATACCATGAAGAATGAGTTTCCAAGATTGCTTAAATTTGTCACCATCTTCCTCATTAAAATTATCATGATGTTTTTCAATTTCCAAGGCTCCTTTAATAATTGAATAATAAGATTGTCAAACATATTGATTAGTCTTTCCTTGTGATTAAATGTATACTTGCTTTCTCATCATATCTTGATCTTGTTTCAACTCACTCGAAATTTTGTTTCTGGATTGATATCAATTTATTTTGTTTTGTTTATCTTACACATGGTTGTTATCTTGATAGTTTCTTACTTGTGTGAGATTATCTTACATGAGTTTCCTAGTTTGCTAATACACTTAGTAAGTAATTTATTGATGGTCTATGTGATTTTTAAGGTTTAGTGCACTTTCATGTCTTATATGTAGATCTTCACACTTAATTCTCATAGATGACATTGAAGAACTAATCAATCATAATGATCAATGACAAACACAAAATTATCTAAGGAGGTGGGCATCCCCTTAATAAACTTTTGAAAAAGGGTTCAGTGGTACATGAAAATCACTAAATTTTAGAGTTATTATTTGGAGTGATTTAATCCATGTAAATTACACAGTTTCAAAATTCTTCTACCAAATCTCTCAAAATATTCAAAGTAGAGAGATAAAGTAAACTTTTACCAATCCCACAATTCTTCTATCAAATCCATATAAAATATAAAATTTTGATAAGAAGAAATAAATAATCAATTCTTCTACCAAATCCTTTTTACATTTATTACTAGCAACTATTATTGGAATTACAATTTTGTATTGCTAAAATTACATTTTTAAACGTATAATCGGAAAACCTGTAATTACATTCAGATTTTGAACAAAACTGATAAAAACATATACCTTGCAAAATTCAAAAAGTATCATGTTTGGACTACTATAGTATTTGCGTTATTCTTCTTTATCAAGGAAATTGAAATAAGAGCTCTCCATGTTGAAACTATAATTTATGGTCAATGTATCTAGTTACAACTTACAATTTTAAGTTCATTGAGAAATTTTATTTTTTGGGAAATTACATATTTTTAATTTAGTCTTTTAACATAGGATAAGATGTTTTTGAATTGTATAAAATGTTATGAGAGTGTAGGTTTTTATAGTTAGTCATAATGATATTGAAGTTTAAATAAACATAGAATTAAAATTTTCTAGTGGACACTCCACCCATCATCAAGGGCAAACAAAACTGAAATGATAGAAAACGATTGCTTAAGTTTGTAACTATCCTCATTAAAATTATCATGATGTTTTTCAATTTCCAAGACTCTTCTAATAATTGAATAATAATATGGTCAATCATATTTAGTAGTAGTTCCTTGTGTTTGAATGTAAGCTTGCGTTCTCATCATATCTTGATCTTGTTTCAACTATTTTGTTTTGCTTATCTTACACATGGTTGTTATCTTCATAGTTTCTTACTTGTGTGAGATTACCTTACATGAGTGTCCTAGTTTGCTAATACACTTACTAAGTAATTTATTGATGATTTATGTGATTTTTAAGGTTTAATGCACTTTCATATCTTATATGTAGATATTCACACTTAATTCTCATAGGTGACATTGAAGAACTATTCAATCATAACGATCAATGACAAACAAAAGATTATCTAAAGAAGTGGGCATCCCCTTAATAAACTTTGGAAAAAAGGTTTGGTGGTACATGCAAATCACTAAATTTTAGAGTTATTATTTAGAGTGATTTAAACCATGTGAATTACACAGTTTCAAAATTCTTCTACCAAATCCCTTAAAGTACTCAAAGTAGAGAGTTAAAGTAAATTTTTACCAAAATCCCACAATTCTCCTCTCAATTCTTCTACCAAATCCATATAAAATATAAAATTTTGATAAGAAGAAATAAATAGTCAATTCTTCTACCAAATCCTTCGGAGTATAGATATAAAATATAAAATTTTGGTAAGAAGAAATAAATAGGGAAGTTTGAACTTTTTTTATTGGCAACTATTATTGGAATTGCAATTTTGTAATGCTAAAATTGCATTTTTGAAGTATAATGGGAAAACATGTAATTGCATTTGAAATATACCTTGCAAAAGCTCAAAAAGTATCATGTTTAGACTACTACAGTATTTGAGTTATTCCTCTTTATCAAGGAACTTGAAATAAGAACTCTGCATGTTTGGAACTATAATTTATATGGTCAATGTATCTAGTTACAACTTACCCTAGTGTCCAGGGTTTAAATAGTTTTAAGTTAGGTAGAGCGTGGATATTTTTATTTTTTTCGGAAATTACATATTTTTAATTTAGTCTTTTAACATAAGATAAGATGTTTTTGAATTGTATAAAATTTTATGAGAGTGTAGGGTTTCATAGTTAGTCATAATGATATTAAAGTTTACATAAATATAGAAATTTTCTAGTGGACACTCCACCCATCATCAAGGGAAAACAAAACTGAAATGATAGAAAAAATTGTTGAGTAAGATTTGTATCTTAAAAAATAATACATTTGAAAATTGAAATATAAAGGAAATACAATTTAGCCAAAAAATCTATATTTCTAAAGAAGCCAAGGGATCCAACTGGAAAAAATGAGGTAAAGGGTAAAAAGTTAAAATAGGTAAAAGAAAAGAAAATCGTTTGTGGTCAAGAATAGAAGTTAAATAAACCTAAAACCAAGAAATCAAAATAGAGATAAGGCTTAATGACCAATACCGTGAATAATGGATTTCCAAGATTGCTTAAGTTTGTAACCATCTTCCTCATTAAAATTAACATGATGTTTTTCAATTTCCAAGGCTCCTCGAATAATTGAATAATAAGATGGTCAATCATATTTAATAGTCTTTCCTTGTGATTGAATGTAACCTTGCTTTCTCATCATATCTTGATCTTGTTTCAACTCATTGGATGAAATTTTGTTTGTGGATTGATATCAATTTATTTTGTTTTGTTTATCTTACACATGGTTGTTATCTTGATAGTTTCTTACCTGTGTGAGATTACCTTACAGGAGTGTCCTAGTTTTCTAATACACTTACTAAGTAATTTATTGATGGTCTATGTGATTTTTAAGGTTTAATGCACTTTCATGTCTTATATGTATATCTTCACACTTAATTCTCATAGGTGACATTGAAGAACTAATCAATCATAATGATCAATGACAAACACAAGATTATCTAAGGAGGTGGGCATCCCCTTAATAAAATTTGGAAAAAGGGTTCAATGGTACATGCAAATCAGTAAATTTAAGAGTTATTATTTGGAGTGATTTAAACCATGTAAATTACACAGCTTCAAAATTATTCTATCAAATCCCTCAAAGTACTCAAAGTAGAGAGATAAGTAAACTTTTACTTAAATCCTGCAATATTTTTCTTTCAATTCTTCTACCAAATCCATATAAAATATAAAATTTTGATAAGAATAAATAAATAGTCAATTCTTATACCAAATCCCTCAAAGTATAGATATAAAATATAAAATTTTGATAAGAAAAAATAAATAGGGAAGTTTAAACTTTTTTTACTGGCAACTATTATTGGAATTACAATTTTATATTGCTAAAATTTCATTTTTGAAAGTATAATCGGAAAACTGTAATGCACCTCCTCAATAAGTGTCATTTGCAATTCTAACAATTTTTCTAATTTTTTCATTGAGTTTTAGGCAATTTTTTGACCAGATTTTGAGCAAAACTGATAAAAAATATACCTTGCAAAAGTTTAAAAAGTATCATGTTTTTTATTTTTTCGGAAATTACATATTTTTAATTTAGTCTTTTAACATAGGACAAGATGTTTTTGAATTGTATAAAATGTTACCAGAGTGTAGGTTTTCATAGTTAATCATAATGATATTGAAGTTTACATAAACATAGAATTAAAATTTTCTAGTGGACACTCAACCCATCAAAATTGAAATATAAAGGAAATATAATTTAGTAAAAAATTCTATATTTCTAAAGAAGCCAAGGGATCCAAATGGAAAAAATGAGGTAAGGGGTAAAAAGTTAAAATATGTAAAAAGGAAGAAAATCATTTGTGGTCGAGAATATAAGTCAAATAAAACTAAAACCAAGAAATCAAAATAGAGATAAGGCTTAATGACCAATACCGTGAATAATGGGTTTCCAAGATGGCATTGGTTAAAAGTAAATTTGGACAAAATCACTAATTTCACTTGGATTATACAAACTTATTCACTCAAATCTATAGATCCAACCATTCATCACCGGATTTAGAGCACAATCAAACTAGAAAAGTTACCATAAAACATTCAAAAGGTAGAAGGTTTAGACTAGTGCTTCCAAGATTGCTTAAGTTTGTAACCATCTTCCTCATTAAAAGTATCATGATGTTTTTCAATTTCCAAGGCTCCTCGAATAATTGAATAATAAGATGGTCAACCATATTGATTAGTCTTTCCTTGTGATTGAATGTATACTTTTTTTCTCATCATATCTTGATCTTGTTTCAACGTAGATGAAATTTTTCTTGTGGATTGATATCAATTTATTTTGTTTTGTTTATATTACACATGGTTGTTATCTTGATAGTTTCTTACATGTGTGAGATTACCTTACATGAGTGTCCTAGTTTGCTAATACACTTAGTAAGTAATTTATTGATGGTCTATGCGATTTTTAAGGTTTAATGCACTTTCATGTCATATGTGTAGATCTTCACACTTAGTTCTCATAGGTGATATTGAAGAACTAATCAATCATAATGATCAATGAACAACACAAGATTATCTAAGGAGGTGGGCATCATGTTAATAAACTTTGGAAAAAGGGTCTAGTGGTACATGAAAATGGGAATGGCACGAAGTAATGAAGAAAGTGAAATTTGAGCATATCATAATGACATCAAGTTGTGTCTAACAATGGAATGTCATAAATAGGCAACCTTGGTAGTTTCAACATGTGAACCACAAATTTCAATGTTGGAAACACAACATCAAGTTTGGTGAGAATGGTGTGCTAGCTGAAAAAATCAAGGAGATGACCAAAGCCACATGCATGAACCTAATTTCTAAATTTTTTTAAGCATATCATACATGTTTTCAGACACATAAAGTCTTTCAAATGACTTTTAATTCAAATGGACAATTTTACCATGTGTTTCACCATAGGTGCTCGAGGGCCCCTTTATGGATTAAAATCCATGTCATGGAACGAGATCATAACATCATCAAACATATAGATCAAATTCCATATAATGGGGATGAAATATGAGTGAAGAAACTTTGATTCCAGTGAAACAACTATCTACACAGAACCTGTACTTTAATCTCCAAGTCTTTTCATGCACTCTTTTGGTGATCCTTCAATTTTAGTTTCTAAATGCCAAAAGGATTTACATAAATATTTTTAGAGAATACATACTCAATTAAAAATTGTTAGTGCCTACTACACTTAACAGTAAGTCATTCATTATCCCAAGGCCTAATGAAGGAGTTAATTTTATAAAGCCCAAAAATTGAGAGGTCTCATTTTAAAGGAATTTCAATGACTTCTTGGGCTTTATTTGAGATTGTTTGTGATCTCCCCTTTAATTTTCATTTTATTAATGGCCATAATATATTAATGATGGATTTTTAGAGCCCAATTCAAATCATAAAATCCTTGAAGTTATCACAAACCTGAATGTTTACCAAAGAGCCATATAAGTTGTCAAATAAAAAAAAACCATGTATAATCAATGGTTCAACAAGGCAAAGACTTTTTTTAATGGTGATGAATAACAATTATGGTTTGCACATTAATTCTACACTTTGTTGTAGCTCTTTGAGAATTTTTACCAAGTTTTGAGCCAAATTGTTCACTTGAGAGGCTTGTTGGCTTCCCAAGTGAATGATTTCCCTCAAAAAGGAAAAACATTCACTAAGAGTGACAAAAATCTATCTAGGTGATATATTCACCTCTTTCTTTTGAGGTGCAAGAAATTAATGTTTCCTAGCATTGGTGATTTTAGGGGCAAAATTTTGCTCATGGGAGAAATTAGGGGGTTTGGAATTTTGGTTGGGCGAATTATTTACATGGAGTGGTTTGA
>CBVK0100135187.1:0-14497 GCA_900067695.1 Picea abies | reverse complement strand
CCTCTACATCAAGGTAAGTCAAGGTAATATTTTATTAATTGAAGTTTATGTTGATGATATTATTTTTGGTAGTGATGATGACAGGTTAAGCCAGAAATTTGCAAAAGACATGCAGAGTGAATTTGAAATCTCATTACTTGGAGAACTATCCTTCTTTCTGGGACTTCAGATACGTCAAATCAACCAAGGAATTTTTATTTCTCAAACCAAGTATATCAGATAAATGCTAAAGCGGTTCGGAATGGAAGATTGCAAACCAGTTATCACTCCCATGCAAACCAGTTGCAAGTTGAGTAAATATTGTTGTAGAAAAATCTGCCTGCGGACAAGTAGATCGACCTCTAGAGCTTGACCTTAACCCTAGACAGAAAAATGCTTAACGTGGACACTGAATTTTCTTCAAATCTATCTAAACTAATACATGAGAAGGAAGGATGATAGATGTACCTGTTATTGACGTTTGTCCCTGCACGCTCCGAGTTGCGCTCCAATCTTTTGCTCCTCGCTGAGTTCTGCAGACAAAGAAAGATACAACCACTTCCTACTCTATTGATATTAGCTTGAAAATAGATCTACCATTGAATGATAAGTTCATGTGACATCAAACACAAACTAGAAAGAAACAGGCCAAGCGTGTCATATTAATGAGAATAACGACAATAATACTTACAATCGTAGATGCGAATGCGACAGCTTCGTCAAGTCCTCTTTGTCTAACCCTTGCCTGAAAGATCCAAGACCTGGATAACAGCAGCTTCACTGATCACTCTCTTTTGGCTGACTGTAAGTTTCCTCCAAGATCATAAGTTTCACATATTCAATTCTTCTCCCTTTCCACCATCATAGAGCCTGCTTATATAGGTTGGGAGGAGCCTAACCTCTTGAGTTATGTTTAGAACCAGTTGGGAACCTTCTCCATATATCAGGGATCTATTGATGAGAACAAGAATTCGAGCACAACAGCCTCCTAATCACGAATGTTCCTTCCCTTATTCTTCTCAACGGGCTAACAACTGACCCAGAATAGGGAGCGCTCCTTCAGAAGGGGTCTCAGAGCATTGTAGCGCTCCTTGGCAGGCCTTAGGGAAGCGCCAACGCCCTTAAGATGAGCAGCACTCCTCCAAAAGGGTCTAGGGAGCGTTATAACGCTCCCTAAGACATCATAGGGGAGCACCAGTGCTTTTGCAGCTGTATTAGGGGAGCGTTCCCTCTCCAAACCTTAGTTTCAGGGTTCCTTTCAGGTGTCAAGATTCATCTGATCCCAGTAAACTAGTTCTCTTCCTTCAAATGAGTCATGTGATGTGCCATAAGTGCTTCCTTAATGTCGTCATCACGGTATCATGTTTGAACTTTGTTTGCGACACTAATGATCAACTTGCGACACTTGCGAAAGTTGATAGGGAAGATGCGACACTTATCCATCTGAGCAATTTTGACGTGTAACAGAATTCCCCCCAAAGTATGAAGTTAGAATATGTGAACTGATGACTGAAATGCTTTGTAGATGCTCAAGCAAGGGTATAGACTCGGAGAACCTGACGAAAACTGCACACAAACAACCAACAAATATCATGACATGTTCCAAAACCCAAGGCAGGCATACCTATGCTTGGATGACTCAAGACTTAGTAGGATATGGCCGCCATAAAATACACTGCGGATCCATAATTGCATTGATTAAAAGGGTATAGCCATTGAAAATACACTGTGGATCTATACTCTTTGACATGAACTAATCATAGCCACAAAGAATACACAGTGGATCTACGAGATGACAAGACATAGCCACGACCAATACAAAGTGGATCTATGTAACAATGTATGTGTTCTTAGTCCAGAACTCCTTCGCAACCTGGGTGAAGCATATATCAAAGTGAATTAATCAACCCAGGGTCTTCATACCAATCCCAATATGGTACGAATCTGACCATGCAAATAGATGTTTTGATGTCGAACATGGCAGAAACCACTTGATTACCGGTCAATGGTGTGAATCATTAACAAGTGCAAGGGAGATCACCATTAATGTCAATGATTCCCAAGGTGCCCTAGTACATTCCAGCAAATGTGAATAAATGAGATGAGGTCGAACATTCGTGGAATCATTGGATCAGGGGTCAATGATGTAAACCCACTGTCAAATGTGAGGAGGCCTTCCATTGAGGCATGCAGGTCCCAAAGTACTTAGTGGTTTCTAAGTCTAATTCCTGGATAATGCATTGGAGTCGATAGGAATAGACTCGTCGAGGGAGGGCCTTGATGTATCCCCCATCAACGACATGAAACGGACATGGAGATGTAATTGGTAGATCAAATGGACATGGACTGACACAGGTTTTGAGGCAAGATATTTGGGATGGCTTACTCTCGAGGCGGATACTTCCCTTGAACACTGAGGCACAACGGCGAAACATGACATGGACCAAAACTATGCAGTGGGTACCATGACTTGCGTCGGGTGACTCAAAGGAGTGAAAGGAAACTCAGAGGATTGGCTCAGTGCAGAGGTTCAGTGGATTATGATGTATGCAAAATGACAAAGTGCCGTGTTCAAGGGTGACTCTAAGAAATACTAGATGATGTTCTCAAGAGACTGCTTGGCTTTCTCCTTTCAATTTTTCCCCCATCCAGATAGATGAGTACCTCTTTCTGATTTAATGAGATCGAGGAGGATAACACATGCTAGATATAACTCACCTTCGGTAAGTTCCTCTTCCTTTGTTTAACAAACCGGAAAAAGTAAGGGTTCATTCCCATATGGGTCTGTCGATGTGTGGTTTAACGAGTCCAAAGACAGAAAACTCGAAGGTTTTTTGGGATTATAGAGTTTGGAAAAACACTTAAAAGAGAACTCTCTCAGTTCCTTTTTCGTACAGTAGTCCAACGAGACCAAAAAAGGGTTAAACTATCGCTCGCAAGACGCTCTTTCTGACCTTTTAACGAGTGTGAAAGAAAGCAAGATCACTCGACAATATTTTCATATTTAGAGATTCTGAAAAGGGTTTAAAGGAGACTCCGGGGGGGTTCCTTTTTCGTGTGATGTATCCATACGGGTCCGAAAAAGAGATAAAAGTTTACCTGGTTACGTTCTCATATTGTCGAGCTCGAGAACGAACTAAGACTATGCTCGTAAATATGACAAGGTAAATAATTCATTAGAACTGCCAAGAATCCTGCATTGCTAGAAACTACAGACCAGGTATTAGTGAAGCCATTTACGCCAATAGAGAAACCCAAAATGACCATAGCTTATAAAAAATGAAATTTTACATATAGAAATTGATTCAAAAACTCATTTACCATTTTCATTTGCAAGAATTTGTGGGGTGTTGGAGAATCTCGATTGGAGCAAATCTTGTTTTTCTCGGTGTTGGAGCTACGATCGATCATTTTGCTCACCGTTCGAACCAGGTAGGTGCTTGTCCTTTACTCTTTCAATTGCATGGTTTCAATTTTATTTTCATAGCACAATTAATTTAAAACACAAAGCCCTAGGTCGACCATCTTGAACCAAATCGGCCTCCCTTTAAAAGTTAATGAAATGGGGGGATTCTTTCGCAAAAATGCATTGGGGAAGGGTAGTTGTGATGTCTACACCCTTACACTTGATTAGACTGACCATTTTATAGAAAGAAACTCATAGAAATTTCCCCCAAAGGGCCCACGCACCCCCTCAAGTCGTTTTGCATTTTTACCACGTTTTGATCATTGTTTGGTAAATGTTAAAGGGTGTGGTGGTCAAAAAGGAAGATTGGTTGCTTTTAGATGTCATGGGCATTTGATTTTATGTTTTAAAATGCTTTTTGAAAATCGACGAAATCACAAAAACGTGGGGAATGATGCCAATTTTGATTTTTTGTTTTGTAGGTGTATTCGGCAACCATGATCGAATGGAAAGAGCGAGAGCACAAGATGGATGATTTAGCTGCTCTACTAAGTCCCCGTACACGGGCCGCTTTGAGGGCCTGTGGTTTGCTCAAGTTTTTCAAAAATCAAAAAATGAAAAGAGAACTTCTACTGCTTGAGCACATGATTGGCTTGTGGGATGTTACGAAACAAGGATTCTGCATCGGTACACATCTCCTGACTATTGAGTTGGAGGATGTGTACTTTCTGACCGGCCTCTCGAAAAGAGGGGTCCCCATAGCTTTTACAGGGCAGAGGGCATTACCTGAGCAGGTGGACGTGTATCTGGCACGTCACTGTGTTCCGGGAGCGAGATTGGTAGGAGGTAGGATCCCTATCAAGGATATACGAGATCTGCCTCTTCGATCGATATTGTTTGCTATCACGAGTGTGACTGGTAGCATCAGCACTCATTTGGTCTCGAGATCACAGGTGGCCTATGTTGTTCAGTGTTTAGAACCAACACTGTTCAATTGGAGTGCGGCGTTCCTTCAGAATGTGAAGGAACAGATCTCTCGATGCAGGAATGGTCAGAAACAGTTCGGTTATGGCTCGTTCTTAGTCTCATTCTTCTTGGAGCGCATCCCTCAGATGCATCCTCAGATCGCACAGGTAGTACGACCAGTGGACGAGCCTTGTATGGAGAGATGGACCAGTCTGTCTCCTAGACTAGTCTCGGAGTCAGAGTTTCATTTTACTGGTGACTTCTTCGCCTGGTTGAGACGACAGTACCTCTGGATAGAGGACTTCCCCTATGCTGACGTAGACTTCCGTGGGAGTATGGACCTGATTTTACCCGTGGGAGAAGATTGGGACAAGTCAGGTAAGAAACTAAGCCATTCCTTGTCAAGTTTTGTTTTTTAAGTTTTGATGTATATGTATTTTTTTTGGGGTATGTAAGAGAGTTTTTTAACAGATGTTTTGTTTTCCATATGCAGACAAGGGAGTAGTACGCCCAGTGGATATACTAGTGCCAGGACATCGTGGCGGTGTCCCAGTCGTAGTAGACCCAGCAGTACCGGTGGTGGACCTTCGGGAGGTTGAGAGGAACCTCCAAGGCCTTACTATGGGCATCCCTCCTCTGCGGAGGGGGGACATGCCTTTGCATATGCAACGACATACTGTGGGGGTGCCAGAGAATATCAATTCTCTGTTGAGGCGTGTAGTACGCACCGTATTATGTTACTCACAGCATAATGTGGCGCAGGGAGATTAGAGTCTCCTCGTGATCATGTTTTTTGTATACCTTGTCAGGCGATATTGTATGGGCGGATGGACCCAATATTTTTCTCTCTTACAGACTTTTTGATGTAATGCAAACATTTCAGTCACGCTATATATATATCTATATATATATATATATATATATATATATATATATATACAGTTTCGAGTTTTTATGATGCTGATGATTTATACATGATGATGTTTGTGGTGTGTTTCAATTTACATGTAATGTACAGTTTTTTCTTTCCTTGAATCTTATCTGTGGGTTAAATACCGATCCATGATATAATTGGCTAACGAATCTGAAACACTATTGAGTTCTCTAGGAATGTGTCTATATTCAATGTAATTGAACATTCGTTCAAGACGACGAACTTGCAAGTATAGACATAGCAGGATAGGACTATGGATGGCATAGATGCGGTTGAGTTGACGAACCACAAGTTGGGAGTCTAAGTAAACAATGATACGAAAGATACCTAGGGAGGAAGGTTGAGTCAACAGTCCAATGACAGCGTGATATTCTGCCATATTGTTGGTTGCTGGTCCTAAACAGATGCCTCCTGAACTCACCACCTCGTCAAACTGATAAATAACCCATGACGTCGAGGCAATGTTCTGGGTATGTTGGCTAGCGCCATCCGTGAACCCAAAAAAGACAGGAAAGACAGACATCATCTGCGCATGAAAACACAGGCACAGTCATGAGTGGAAACGGTAAAGAGTCGAGCACACGAAAGAAAAGACACACCAAACTAAAATAAAATAATGTACAAAGTACACATGCTAGGTGATCTAGGCATAGTACCTCTTAAGGTAGAGCCCGTTTCGGGGCTCTCCCAGGGAAATTCCATCATGGTCTACTAGTTCATAAGAACCTTTGTGTAAAACACGCTTCATGATGTAAGGATCGTGCCACATAGGTTCTAACTTTCCTGTTCCCAATTTATCGTGTGCTTGGTCATAAACGAGGACTAAGTCTCCTTCTGCAAAGGCTCGAGGTTGGACGGATTTGTCATATTGACTCTTAACTCTCTTCTGATGTGCCTCATTAACGAGAGAAGCATCACGGCGTGTTTCGTCCAGCTTAGATAGATACAAGAATCGTTCTTCTTCCGTAGAAGTATGGGGCAGGAGTTCTACTTTCAACTTGAGTGATGGAATTTCACACTCGATTGGTAGGACGGCCTCAATGCCATAGACTAACTGGAAAGGAGTGAATCCAGTTGAGGTTTTCACGGATGTGCGATAGGCCCAGAGAGCGGAAAACAGTTGTAAATGCCATGATGTCTTGTTCTCCCCCACCATGCATTGGATCATGGTTTTTAGAACTTTGTTGATAGCTTCTACTTGCCCATTTGCTTGAGGGTAGTAAGGGGATGAGTTTTCATGACAAAAACCCAATTTGACATGTAACTCGATCATCATCTGGTTTTTGAAGTGTGCGCCATGGTCGGTGACAATGGCATGTGGTATACCAAAACGAGTAATGATATGGTTGAAGAGGAATAGAGTTGCAGTACGTCCATCATTTAGGAAGGTAGGCATAGCCTCAACCCATTTTTTGAAATAGTCGACGGCGACGATGATGTAACCGTGCCCCCCGGTTGAGGTAGGCTTACACTGCATGAAATCGATACCCCATTTCGAGAAGGGGCTGATAGCAATGATGGGGTGCAGCGCAGTAGGGTGGGTGCGTGCCTTCTTGTTAAAGATTTGGCAGGGTAGGCATTTTTTGACAGCCTCGATGCAATCTTTGAAAATCAAGGGCCAAAAGTAGCCGACACGTAAGATTTTTTGGGCTGTGGCCATCCCGGAAAGGTGACCGCCACAAGCACCAAGATGACAATCGTTCAAAACACGTTCAGCCTCTTCGTGAATCAGGGATCGCTGAAGAATGGTGTCAATACCGCGGCGATATAAAGTGTCACTGAGGATGAGATAACAACGAGAGTGGTGACGGATGCGTCGACGTTCTTCACGAGAGATGTTGGGCTGAAAACGTTGAGTTTGAAGGTAGAGGAGAATGTCTCCGTACCAAGGATCAGAAGTGTTGATGAGGAAGAGAGATTCATCGGGTAGAGAATCTCTAGGTTCAATGTTTTCATCGGCATGAGGAAGAGCACAGATGAGCTCGGCAAACACGAGGGATTTTTTGGCCTTAGCCTTCGCAAACTCGAGATCAAATTCTTGAAGAATAATGATCCATTTTGAATATTTTCCCCCAAGTACTTGACGTGTCAAGACGTGGTACATGGGGTTAGAGTCTGCGATTATGGTGGTGGTGCGTAATAGGATGTAGTGGCGTAATCTTTGGACAGCAATGATGGTTTCCATAGCCAATTTCTCAACATGCGAATATCTGAGTTCGGGTCCAGATAAACTCTTGCTCAGATAATAAATTACGTGTTCTTCGCCGTTAGAATCCTCTTGGACTAACACCATTGCAATGGTGGAAGTAGAAGCGGCCAAGTAAAGGATATAATCCTTTGTATATTCGGGAGGGTGTAACAAAGGAGCATGGGTCAAAGCGTGCTTGAGAGCGTCGAATGACCGTTGGGCGGTGTCATCCCAGATGAAAGGGACATTCTTTTGCAGTAGCCACATGAATCCCTTAGTAATCTCGGCGTAATTGCAGATTAAACGGCGAAGAAAGTTTGCTTTGCCTTGCAAACTTTGAAGTTGGGTTAAGTTGGTGGGTGGGGGTAAGGCTAGAATGGCCTTGATCTTTAGGGGATCCACCCTGATCCCGTCTTTGGAGACGATGAAACCGAGGAGTCTGCCGGATTCAACAGCGAAAATGCATTTATGTGGGTTCAGACGAATACGATAGAAGCGACATCGAAGAAATATTGCCCGCAAGTGACCAATGTGATCGGGTCGATTGGGTGAATGGGCGGGTAAATCATCGAGGTAAGGTTCCGCGATATGTTTGATGTCGTGGAAAGCATAGGACATGGCTCGTTGGAAAGTAGAACTAGCATTTTTAAGGCCAAAAGGTAGCTTCTGGTATGCAAACGTTCCCCAAGGGCAGATGAAGGCTGTCTTATGTTGATCAGTGGGTAAGATTTCAATCTGGTTGTATCCAGAAAATCCATCCATGAAAGAGAAGATTACACTTCCCGTGCAATTATCGATGATCTGATCGATAAAAGGTGTAGGGTAGTTGTCTTTGGGACAAGATTTGTTAAGATCACGGTAATCTATGCAAACACGGATGGTCCCTTGTTTCTTAGCGACCCATTCCATCAAAGGGACAGGATAGATGAAGCCAGATTTTAGAAGTTTTTCAACTTCTGCCTTTATAGCTGCCAGTTTCTTAGGGTGAAACGGGCGGAGTTTTTGTCGAACCGGTTTTGCGTCAGGGTAAGTTTTGATTTCGTGTATGACAATCGAAGGATCGATCCCTGGCATTTTCTCGTAACTCCATGCGAAGACATCGCAGAATTCCTTGAATAAAGCGGTATAATAGACCACTTCGTCAGGTGTGCAATTAGCACCAAGGTTGATGTTTTCCACAACACCTTCTTTGACTGAAATGTCAATCGTGATTGTGGTAGAAATGTTACCCATGTTCCCCTCGAAGAAAGTATCTTGAGTGAGGATAGGGGATTGTGGAGCATCGGTAACATCGGGGGGGAAGATAGATTGTATGTCTTGCACTTCTTCCAATGGTGGAAGAAAAGAGGATCGATGGTGGTTGTCATCCCAGGGCAAATCGTTAATGTTAATCATTTCCATGACAGATTCGTCCGAAGAAAAATCTGAGAAATGTAATCGACAGCGGATGATAGGGAATCTAACCACGAGGGTGCCGAATAAGTATCGGGTGCCAATAAATGTGAAGTGTTTGAAGAGGGAGAAGCAAATTGAATGACTACATATGTGGCCTCAGCTGGGCTCAGTGGCATCCTGTCTCCGAGCGCATCGAATTCCAAAGGACTAGGCACAACCCAAGGATCAGATGATTCCAAGGATTGATAAGGCATAGTCAAGATCATATTGACGACAGCTAGATGATGTGCGGTGGGTGGAAGTGGTGTAGGGAAAGTAACCATGAGGCTAGAATATTTCAATAAGCCAACACCAACGCTTTCATATGTAGCCATGTGGTCTCCCAGAAACGGAATATTGTTGGTAGCAGGGATGCAGGCGTCGGGTGTGCAAAAATCAAGTTGATCGATGGTAACAATTTTACCTTGATGGGGGAATTGTATGCATCGAAACACTGATGAGGCGACGATGATCATCGCATAAAACCAACTTCTTCCGAGTAATAGATTGTAATCGAGGGGAGCATCGACCACCTCGACATCAATGGTAACAGTTTTGTCGCCCAATTGGACGGCAAGGGATTGTAGTAATCCGTGAGGATGGAAACCTCGTCCATCGAAGGCGCGTAACATCGTAGGGGATTTATTTAGGGCAGGTGATTTCAAACCTTTCCAACAGGCTAGAGACATGACACAGGTAGAGGCTCCCTCATCCAGGATAGTTCGATGAATTTGTTGGTTATGAACAACAACATCGATTTGGAAAGCTAGCTGGTGGGAGAGTCGCAGTTGATAATCATCCAGATTAAACGTGATGTAGTTTGATGACTCGGGATCGAAAGTGCCAATGGCAGCTAAGAGCATCCTATGTTTATTTGGACAGTGTTGTATAACTTCCAACGCGGACATGGCACACGGGGCTTGGGCCAAATCTTCTACGATATTGTAGTTTTGGGCAGCCCGTGAATTAGGATTGAAAGTGGATTTCCGGATGGTGTTCTTAGGAGGGCGGAGGATGGAGTCAAAATATGGTTTCTCGATCTAAAGTGGCCCGGATGGAGGGCTGACAGATGGAGGATTAATAGAAGATGGTAAAGGATAGGGCGAAGAACCATTAGCAGTTTTCGACTTGTCAGGTTTAACTGGCGTGTCGTATGTCACAGAACGAGTGGTTAGATTAACCCCGTTGAACATGTAAATGTGTGCGCTGGTCAAGGCTTCATCGTGGGGTTGGTTGGAGTTGCCCCCTGGGGTGGGGGTTTGTGCAACCAACGATTGTTGCTGCGGAAAAGGCTGAGTAAGCACAGCGGGTTGCAAATTTCCTTTGAAAAGTTTGGCCACTTCATCGCGATGTGGGCAATCTCGAGTGTAGTGATTGTCACCACAAATGAGACACGGGAATTTTGTTTTTCGCTGTGGTTGTTTTCCGGCAGTAGGGGTTTGTGGTTGGGTTTTGGGTTGTTCATAGTTATTATTCTTCTTTGTTTTGTTCCTCGCTTTCTTCTTGCCCCCGGGTTGTTGTGACGAGGTTGATTGAACCACGTTTACATCAGAGACTTGAGTTTGTGGTGGGGGGGTAGAAGAGGGTGCAGTTGGACTAGGAGCTATTGTTGAGGCAGGCCGCTGAATCGTTCCAGTGGACTGGGTGGGAGAGTGAGTCTTGACGGAGCCAATAACTCCATCCACATGCGAAGCGGCTGATGGTTTGGATGGGTTGTTAGTGGCATGGGTAGCATTCGGTATCAACTCATACAGAGTACCGGATTGTGAATAGACTAAGTCTAGGTACTGAGCTCCAGTGATGGCTTCTTCCTCGGTGACCATGCCGCCCATGGCAATGTCACGAGCTATCTAGGGTAATAATGATTTCGTGAACCATTCCGCTAATAATTGGTCGGGGATGACCGCTTTAATTAGCCTTCGTCGTCTTCTCCATTCATGGATATGATCGGAGATGTGTATGGAAGTTGTTTGACGAAGAGAGGTTAACAGTTCAGTACCCGTCTCGTATCGGATGGGCAATTGGAAATGAGTGAGGAAGGACATAGCAAGGGAGTTGAAATTGTGAAAGGATGCGGATGGTAATTCAATATACCATTTCGCGGCGGAACCCGTAAGTGTTCGTTGGAAAAGACACAAACAAATCGAGTCATCCATGAGGGAGTTTGATGAACAACACAAATGGAAGGTCATAATGTGGTTGTTTGGGTCTTCTCCCGACTTTCCGTCGAATTTGGGGATATCAGAGGACAGTTTTGCTGGAATGGCTGGCCAAACCGTAGAATGATGAATGGGATCATTCGTTAACCGAGACAGATCGGGAAGGTCCAGGGTGGCTAAAAGGGGTTGCTGTCGGTTAACCTGTGGGTAATGTTGGTGCGGCAAAGGGACACCTATGGGGCTCAATACTGGGTTATGTGGATAGTTATAACTCGTGGGCCCTCTCATGTTGGGTTGGTTTTGACCAAGGTACATAGGATTTGAGACGTTTTGAGAAGTGTTTGTGAGCGGAGGATAACCGGATGGGTTTTGGGGATTATATGTTGGGTTGGGAATTTGTCCATGAGGGGGTTGTTGTGAAGTCTGAATGTTTTTCCCTGTGGAGGCATGTGGGTTTCCTTGAAAAGGAATGCTCCACGGGTTAGGTGTGGTAGGCACATTTTGTCCTGTGGAGGCATGCGGATTTCCTTGAAAAGGGATGCTCCATAGATTGGGTGCAATGGACACATTTTGTCCTTGCGGTTGATGGTGGACTCCGAATTGAGGTTTCCCCCCAGCATGGGGGTGCCCCCCGAATGGAATTTTCCCTCCAGTGGGAGGATGCCCCCCAGCTTGAGGTAGAGTTCCCGGGATTTGAGGGCCAGGCGTAAAAGATTGGCCAATGTTGCCGATTGGGTTGGGACCACCAAGGACAGTCCCTCCGGGTTGTTGAATAGGTATGGAACTTTCCAGTACCATTTGAGTAGTGGTTTGGGAAGTGGTGATAGCGGATGCGTTCAGTGCCCTAAATCCAAAAGGGAGATTAGGTCTTGGTGTTATAGGTGTGTCAGTCGGGGCTTGACTAACTACCGCATTATTGGCGGGGATGGTCGGAATGTGCGGGGCCATCGTGGATTAGGCCATTTGGAGGGGAATAGTAGGTCTCGGACTGACAAATGGTACATTCGGGCCAATGGGTGGTATGTTCGGGCCAACGGTTGGTGTGGCTACAAAAGTGGTAGCACCAGTGAAGTGATTTGGGGGTACCGTGTAGGAGGAAGATGCATCGGCACCTTCTCCTGTTCCATAAGGATCTTGCATCAAGCGTGGTGGACTTCGAACAACGTCCGCAGTCCAAAAAAGGTCATTGGGTAAAGGGTTCTGAGGAGACCCGGCCGGAACGTTAGAAGGGTTCATGACAACAAATTCTCCAGTGGAATTTAGGTGGAGGATCTGTCGTCCATATCCCTCCGGAATGTGATAAGCTTCTGGGGATTCCGAGACAATTCTAAAATTCTTCAAAGGGATGGGAACTTCTTCCTGGGAAATTGTGGTGTTTTGAACCTCGCTCTGTTGAGGAGATGATTCCGTAAAATGAGTGGGTAAAGGGGTGTCTCCTTCCATATCTTCTGGAGGAAGCCCTTGTAGCCTCCGCGAGCGTCGTGGAGGGTCGATGTTGGCGGACAAGAGTCGACGAAATAAATCTATGGCCAACTAGCGAAAAGAAACAGCACACGCTAAAAAAATCTAAGAATCACAACCAAGCAAACAGGACCTTCTTTTGATGACCGTACTAGTTGGTGATGAAATCCAACGTCACGTGATCAAGTCCATAAGGGGTGGGGATAGGGTGGAATAGTTACAATGGAGACCTGCTTAACGGACTTACGCCTTGGTGCAAGCTTCCACGCAGTAATTGTGGATTTACCCTCCAAGGAGCCCGAGTGAGTTTGACCAATGTCTACTCCAGGTACAGTGAGACTTCCCGTCACTGTCACCTTGTGTAAGAACCTAAAGATTATGGCCACTAAGGTTACCAATTCGCAGTTAGCCCCTGGGCGGGAACAGTCGACAGTTTGATCCGAACGTACGGGCAGGGTATCAAGCCCGAAATCAACTAAGAATCTTCCACGTAGTAATTGTGGATTTACCTCAAAGTGACCCCCATAATACGATCAGACCACCACAAACAGTTAAACCACGGAGGGTTAGTCCCTGTAGCTTACCCGAATGCAACCTCTTGCGTAACCCCTGTGTGAGAGGGGGATCCCAGGCAGACTTATACGATAACTGGATTTACTCTCCCTAACTCAGAATGCTAATGTTTGTTTTAGAAACTTTGGAGAGTTATGCTCACAGCCCTGATCCAAAGTACTACACCTATTCTACTGTTGGTGGAGGATTCTATCAAAGAAAAAGTTCTAGATGATTTTTAATTAACGTTGATTTTAGTGGTTGTTCTTTACACAAAAGGGGTGCATGGAAGTGAAACAAGTGGAATTAAGACTCTGACCCAAAGAGTGCATCAAGCATGATAAGCAATCATTTCCTTTTGATGAACATCTAGCTAAGGGAGAGAGAGAGTTCTTTCACTAACAAGCACAACTACGGAATGCCCTCAAACGATTCTTTTCTCAATCAAATTCTGATGTAATGCAAAACTTTTCAAATGCCTTCTAACATGCTCAATCAATCATGAAAATAACTTTATTGTTTGCGTATGGATGATGATCAATACAATCACAATGCTTATCTTCGTTAATTATCTTCTTGGTATGGATGAAAACCAAACTAGCATAAGCAAGAGCAACACAAACAATACACCCTTCGTATCAATCAAAACGAAAAAGAAAAAAAGATGAAACAATCAAAGAGAAAAACAAAATTTTACACCCAAAAAGCAAAAATTGAAGAATAAGGACCTTGACTCAAAGTAAGATGAAGAGGTCTATAGGCCTTTGATGACCTTCACCAAGGTTTTTTTTACTCAACTGATGAGGAGAGAAGAACAATGCATAAATCTCAAATTTCACTCAACAGAGAAAACCTAATGAAAAATAGTGAAGAAGGCTGCAAGATCCAATCAACAAGGTGTTTATCCTTCAAAAAGACAGATATCAAGGCAAAAAGGAAGAAAACTTGACTCTCAAGATCACTCAGTAGAAGAACACAGAGGCAGAAATCCAAAAAAAATGCAAATTTTGAAGTTTTTTGGGCCAAGGGAGGCTGGCGCTCTGTTGCCAAGGGAAAGGAGCGTTATAACGCTCTGTGCAAAGCCTTTAGGAGTGCTGGCGCTCTGTTAACACTAGGACAGAGGCGCCAGGGTCTAAAAGTTCCAGAAATGTCAAGAAAATTCAAAAATTGAAGTTCCGACTTGACAAGTATGCTGAGTATGATGGGACAAGGAGCCAATAAGCTCATGAAACAAATCAAAGAGGGGTAAACCAGGTTTGAAACTATCAAGGGACAGAACAAGGTCAATGAGGAGAAAAATCCAAGCAAGAGGTTTTGAATTGAGGGTATCTCCCCAGTGGAGTCGCCAGTTTCTGTTGTAGGAAAATCTGCCTGCGGACAAGTAGATCGACCTCTAGAGCTTGACCTTAACCCTAGAC